>JBBPTN010000335.1:0-21506 GCA_038094075.1 Xerocomus spinulosus | reverse complement strand
GTAGTCCTTGGGCGCATCCTGGCCACTATCGGGGTCAGATTACCGTACTGCCCACAGTGAACCGCGGGGAGTGATACCAGAGCTGAGAGTAGAGACACGACGGGTGATTGGAAGGCGAAAAGGTCCCAAGAGGAAGTTTAAAGACGGTACTGAGACGGAGACACTCCCCAATGTGAGACACCGGGGAGATGTGACGCTGCCCATGGTAAACCACTGGCAGTGAGGAGACGTGGCCAGAGTCAACCATAGATAAACGGTGAGACACTCCCCGATGTGAGACACCAGGGAGATGTGACGCTGCCCATGGTAAACCACTGGCAGCGAGGAGACGCGACCAAAGTAAACCACAAACAAACTCCCCGATGTTCAACACCAGGGAGTGGGACCATCTGCAACTGGCCGCAGTAAACCGCAGGCAGTGAGACTTCGAGGCCTCGAGAGGTGCCAGCGCCGGTGACTGGCGACTGGTTAGGTGGAATGTTTGGTCGCGCGTCCACATGGCTGACTCAGCACATGTCACGTGTTGTCTAGAGCCCGAATTTCCCACTACACAAGTCCTGAGTCACCCTACTCCCTGGTGTTGAACACCGGGGAGTGTCTCACAGTTTGTCTGTGGTTTACTGCGGGCAGCTTTAGAGGCAATGATCAAACCAATGTACGCGTTCGTGGACGATCAGAGAGGGATTTCAACCCATCCATTGAACACATCAATCGCGGTGCCGCTCAGGTCAGCAACTAGGTCGTCACATCAGCAGACTGCCAATGCCTCGTGGCGGCAAATACAGCGTGCACGGCAGTGCTGTGGATTGAATGTTGGCTACTGATCCTAGATGACGAAGCATTGTACCAGGAAGCACTTGCAATCTATTCGTCGAAATGACGGGACTGGCAGTCCTCCCTACAGCAATGATACGGATTGGCGGAAAGCGCTGAAGTATTACAAGGATGCGTACGCGGCCATAGTGAGCAGACGGCGGTGAAATGGTTACGCGGTCATACGTGATTGCACTCTTTCGAATATTACACGTGACACAATCGAAATCATCGCGATCGGTCGCTGAACGGGCGATCAGCTGCCTGTTGCTGCGTGCCTATTGACGAGTAAGGTTTAGTTCGATCGTCTCGCGTGGGATCCCGTCTGTGACTCACAGTTACTACCCCCAGAGAATCTTCCCCGGTGCGACAGTGTACTAACCAAACATCCGTGGTAACTAAGCATGGGCCCCGTGGCGACTCTGGCGAAGCGATGGCATGCAAGCAGCTAAGGTGGTATGGTGTCGTGACATCCGTGTTTACCTCCCTTTTGCATGTCGGATCATTTCCACTTCCCCCTGCTCGATATAGTGTGTCGGCTTCCCTCTGCCTCTTCGATCCTCGGCTGTTTTTTTTCGAGCCCCCCAGTTCACAGCCTCTCTCAACTTGACGTATCTTCGGCCTGGTTTGACGACGGTGAGGTCATGTGACAGGTCCGAACCGATACGCTCCGTGACCTTTCTTTCTGCCCCCCACTCGCCCATCACATGCTGCTTTTTGCCAGTTGGCTCTGTAAACTCTGAACCGTAAAAGATGACCTCCCGCTCGCGTTTTCGGACAGTGATGGATTTCGTCCTCATTCCCGTTCTCAAACCTGATGTGATACGCATATTACAATCTCTATTACACAGAGCAGTCAAATTCGAACTCTGAGCACAGTGGAGTTTGGGCTTAATTACCAATGCAGCTATATGCAGCTATGGCAAATTTAATGGGGTGTTGTATTTCTCCCGCTCCTTCTGAATCCATTCCAAAGTCGCTGCGGATTTGAAGATCTCACTCCTGACCAATCTCTGCTTTTCTATGAGCCTCAGATACTCCGCCCAATATCTTTCGATGGCATCCATGATTGGTCGGTGGGATCTTTCATGGAATTCAAGTTTTTCTGTCATGTTTTGGTTCAGCTTTCGCTGGCGTAAGGTATCTTCTCGTGTTAGAACCCATTTGCCCAATGTTGGAAAACACCTACCAGGGACAAACGCGTCATCAACATGAACTTCATTGCTCCGCAACCGTTCCCGCTCGCGCTCCACCTCTTCCTCATCTATAAAAAACAAAAACATGAGTCAACCATCATAACACACCGGACTCACCAAATTCCGTGGAGGCTCGTAGCTCATTCAAACGTTCGATGCGTGTCTGAGGATCTCGCCACCCTAATGTCTCTTCTTTAAACTGCCTTGCTAGGGGACGAGAGAGGTAATGAATCGGCGGTGTTGGAGTGTTCCCTAATGTCATGAATTGATTGAAAGAGTGGAGAGCAGAAACTCCTACGTGATTCTTCCCAATCCATCTCATCATTCCTGGGCATAGTGACTACCGACGTGCCGACTGAAGCTTTAGGATTGTTGAACTCCACCCATATGTTATGGCGCCGCGGTCCCACAACCTGCGAAATAGCGAACATCGGAGTTTCCGGTATTGAGTATACTAATTTTGAAGGTGGCAGAACCTCATTCCCTTCCAACCGCCAGGAAAGTAGAACCTGAAATTAAAATTTTATTATGGATAATTGAGGGGTAATGACGGAGGCTCACATGGTGTTCGATGTTTGTTTCTTGATTTTCGTTGCTAAGAAGATGTGGCTTTCCCGCAGTTCGTTTACGCTTAGCAATGGGTATTATCAGCTGTGATAATGGAACTAGCATTCAAGAATTTTGATGCGAACTTCCCAATGAATCAAAAAACATACCTTCATTGTTCCCCTCGTGGACCACAATGGGTTTCCGACTTGCCGTGGGAATCTTCAATTCCGCAAGAGGGATTTCTGCACACTTTTCTTGCTGAGCCTTGATCGAGGTTGGAATAGAATTGCCATTCGTGGTGGCAAAATCCACCTTACGTTTCTTGGTTGCCTGTGGGATCACAAGGTCGGCCAGTGGTATCTTCTCCTCGATGGAAGAGGTTCGAGTTGATCGTGATCGACTTGGAGGGGGTGGCGGAATTTTGATTGAGGGTGGCATGGCATTGTCCCTCGGAGTACTAAGGTCTACCTTGTGCTTCTTGGTTGCATGTGGGATCACGAGGTCCGCCAGTGGTACCCCCTCCTCAGTGAAACAGGTGCGAGTTGATTGACTTGGAGGGGGTGACGGAATCTTGAGCTCGGAGAGTGGAATCCGTGAGTCTTGAAATGAATAGGGCGTGCTCGACGACGACCTTGACGGAGATGGTGGGTTGATAATGTACATTTTGGCTGCAGGAAATGAATGATAAACCTAAAAGCCATAATAATCAGCGTTACCTTCAGGAGCAAAGTGAACTTTGGGCTTGGGCGGCGACATTTGAACAGAGTTGGAAATGTACGAGGTAATCGGCGGAAATGGCTGGCAAGATATGTGCAACACAAGGATGGACCCGTTGCAAAGGCATTTGAATATGCCGATCACGTGACCAAAACAATGGTCAAAGTGATTCGGGCTTATTCTGTCCACTTCACAATACATGTCCAAGCACGCAACAATTCTGGTTTATCCCTTCCATAAAGAGTCATTCTTTCCTCATAGACCCAAAAAACGCGCTTGAAGATGTCTTGCGTTCTCATCGCGAAGATCTTGCCTCAGATGGGGAGTCGTTACCCATCAATATAAAACTCCGTTTATTAGATAAAGGTGAACGGCGTGGTGTCACGAGAAACTAGTGAATGTAAGCAGATTTAATTGTGGGGAGTGATAGACCACATTGGCATAGTGATTATGCGGGCCTTAACATGATCTTATGCACATCATGTTTGTCCCTGCCGCTTTGCGTGGATTGTCTTGAAGTCTCGCACATGCAAGTTGTGCTTGTGGCACCGCAGATAACGAGAGCCTAGGAGTAGGCCATTGCGGCCATGTACTTTTTGCCATTACCTTTAATAAGAGCTGGAACAATAGAAAAGGATCAGCTAGTTTCATCCACCTCACCGCCAGACACATCAGAAATATATATGAGAGCACCATCGCGGTATTATTTTAATGTAACCTCACTATGCGACCATCTCGCTTGGTTTTTTTAGATGCGCGACTTTCTGGAGTAGATATTACTGACCTGAGCTTTGGAGCAGATAATCATCTCTGGTATCGCAACATTTGAGTCTGGCGAGTGAGGGGCGGAGTGACACTGTGGATTTGCTATTTGCATTCTCACTGTCTCATCGGGTGCAATTAAATTGACTTCGAGGGTCCTATCTTATCCTTTTACGTAGTGTAAATGGTGAACTTACCAGCGGCCTCGTTGATGCTTCCCGCAGCACCGTCTCGTCGACTGCGGTCCACCTTTGTTTGGATGGCTGGTGGGCAGCCATGCTCTACCCCTTCATCTTTACCTTGACTCTAATACCTCATGCAAGCCTTACCTCCTAAACAAATAACTTTACCCATGCCTGCTAGCATTCCTAATAGGACATTAATTTCGATAGCGTAGGGCGACGTCACGCCAATAAACTTAGTTGCTTCTTAACTAGCAATACACCCCTTCTGGGGATAAGAGTGAGTTGATGGTTTTCTCGACCAACTCCATCCGATCCGATCTTCGGCACAAGTTCGCAAACTTGATCTACATAACAGGGTCGTCCTCGGGATTCAGCACAAGTGCTCTGACATGTAAGGGTTGGCAACCTTGTAGACTACTAACGTATCCGCTGACGAGTTTGCAGCAAGCGTTGAGAGTTGAACAATTTCATCCATGTCTTCTACATTGTTCACTGTCGTTCTGGTTGGTCAGCATATTGCTTTGTACATGATGATCTCTTCAAGTTCGGATAACATTTGAGCGCAGACAAGAGTGCTGAAGAAAATCAATTCATGCGCGAAGGCATGAAATGCGGCTTTCTTCTACGAACAACCATCACCCTCGCTGGCAAATGATGTCAATCAAGTCCCGAGCCTTTACTCTTTCCCTCAGTGCCTAGGGGAATTGGTTCTGGTGAACGGACTGGGCAGCTTTGTAGAATGCTCGATCTATAGAATAGTTGTCCGTAGAATCCCATTCATGTAATGACAAAGCGGCAGCGGCAGCCATTGGAGCGATTTCTCTTCGATCTTCGTGGTTTGCTTTAGATCAGCGCCCTTCCACTTGTGCTGCGAGTTGATCCCACTCACCAAGTGCGTGCAAGCATCTCATACGTCCGATTAAAATGTCGGGAACGTCTCGGTCCTCCTTTGCCTTTACCTCGTACGCTACCAGTGCCTCTTGCCATCTTCCAAGCCTTTTGCGCCATTCTTCATGCTTACTGACATCGGATTTTCCTCATGTGATGACGAGTGTTCCCACTGCGTTGTGTTGCCGAAGTCTGGTATTAATGCCAATCAGCGCCTCAATGATATTCGGCAGTGTTGCGGTGAAAAATCAAGCTCCTTATGGTGCATGCATGCGTATGAAATGGCCTACCACGGCACCTGCAGATCCATTGCACCCTCTGCCGGTCCCAGACGCCCATGGTGACTCGGTCGCCATTGACTTTGTCGGTCCTTTGCCTGAAGACAGCGTTTATAACATGCTACTCACCATGACCGACCGTCTGGGTGCGGACATCCGTCTCGTCCCATGCCGGGACACACTCTCCGCTGCGGACCTCGCCCAATTGTTTTTTAACCATTGGTTCCGCGAGAATGGGCTTCCCCGCGAGATTTTCTCGGATCGTGACAAACTTTTCATGTCTCGCTTCTGGAAATCCCTACACAAGCTGACCAATGTCTCTCTGAAAATTTCTAGTGTGTATCACCCCCAGACTGACGGTGCTAGCGAGCGGACCAATAAGACGGTTACTCGGTGCATCCGTGTTTTTGTAATCAGCAAGGCTGGGTCCGTGCCTTGCCCCGGGTATGCTTTTCTATCATGAACTCCGTCAACGATAGCGCAGGTTTCTCTCCCTTCCACCTCCACCTCGACCCTTCGCCGCAGCTTATTCCGCCTCTTGTACCTGTCCCGCCAGCCGCCGCCGATCACCTTGATGTGCATGGTTTTTTGGAGCGGTTGGAAGTGGATGTGGCGAAGGCTAAGGATCAGCTCCTCGTGGACAAGATGTCCCAGGCTCTTGCGGCCAACCAGCACCGTTCGCCTCATCCGCGGTTTGTTGTCGGTGATCGGGTCATGCTTTCCACAAAGATCGTTTTCGTAATTGCATGGCTGGCGGGGATGGTCGCGTCGCCAAGTTCATGCCACACTACGATGGGCCGTACCGTGTCGTTGCCGCTGATCACGGCTCCTCCTGCACATTGGAGTTTCCCGCCAGTTCGCGCATCTCCCCACTTTCCATGTTAGCCAGCTCCGCGCCTACCATCCCAATGACAACGCTCTTTTTCTCATGCGCACGGCCTCTTTCCCCGACCCCATTTTAACACCTGACAGTGTTCTGGAGCATTGCATCGACCGCGTATTTGAGGAGCGCCGGGTTGGTTGTGGTCTGCAGTACCTTGTCCGTTGGTCAGGGTTTGGGCCGGAGGGCGACGAGTGGTTACCGCGCAAGGAGCTGCGTGATTGCGAAGCGCTGGACCCCTGGGAGCGTTCAAATTCATCATAGGGTAGGAGGGTGTAAGCCCTATTCCCTACAATCCGACATCATCACCGTTCCATCACCATTCCGCTCTATCTGACGGACACTGACACCATCACCTCATTGCGAGAATCAGGTCGCTTCCTTGCACTTCCTTTACGAGCCCATTTTATAGCAAATTAATAATGCACTACCTAGGTACTAATATAATCTCGCTTTTTTTCCCCGGGTTGGCGAGCACTCGAGACTGCGTTTGGGATCAAGAGGCCGTAAACGAATAAAACTATCTGCAAGCATTTCTAGTACGTCGGCATGTACCTGCCATATTTTTTCGTGCGCGCGCTTAACGAGTTGTTCCTCGACATCAATTCTTGGGTAGGATTGCTGTAGTTCTGTAAAGAACCCCTGTAGTGTACTAACATGCGAATTAAAAGAAGGGAAGAGTTTCCCATACGATGGCGAGAGCGTCTCAAACGCTTTTTTTCGCTCGGCTGCGAATTCGTAGAATTCGCAGCGTGAGGTCGTTCCATCTCGAGAGAACGCGGCAGAAAAGTAGTAAGATTGCATTTGATCGTCGTCCAAGCACGGGTCCCGGTCAGTGTAATGAAAAAGGATCCAGATTGCGGTCCACCACTCCGACTCGAGATCGTGTAAAAAATTCATGCGGAACGGAGGGGGTTTTGATAAAAGATGGGGTGGAAAGTGAAGATAACGTTGCGAGAGTACCTCTCGCGCCATGAATTGTGTGGTTCCCTGCCAATCGTGAGTGTGGAGCAAAGTGAACAAAGTCAAGACTTACTGTTCGGACGTCGTGCGTACTCTCTGAATCGAACTTCTTTGCGTATTCGAAATCCGAAAGTTTTCCGATTTTTTCCCTCTCGAACCAAAGTACGTTTCCGACGCCGAAGTCGCGGTGGACCCACCCAGCCATATGTAGAAAATACAGTGCTATTAATCGTATAAATAATTGTGCAGATAGCAACCGTCAAAACAACATACCTCGCAGTGCGCCAGACAAGCAAGTGAAACAGTCACCCAGAATTGTGACATCCTTGAGAGCTGTGCCGACATCCTCATATACGGTACGGGTGTGTACCCTCATTGGGACCTTCTGATCGAGCGAGTCAACCTTGGATCGCATAGCAGAGGAGGAGTAGCTAGTATCCGGTATGTGGCCCGTACTCGGCGCATGGGACCTTTTGGACAGGATCGGCTCAAGGTTGATGGGGACCCACTTCAAGCGCTCCTCTTCTTCGCGCCCAATGACAAGAGTTTCATCGCGCTTTCCCGAGACAATGACGTCCTCGGAAATGCGGATCTGTACGAAATACCTCCTCGCTTCGTCCGCCTCCGTCGTTCGGAATTTGGTCTTGATGCTTTCGAAGACCTTCTCCAGGATCACACCCTCCGTATCACGGTCGTAGTCTCTCCACGAGTCCTTTATCACAACCACTTTCCCCTTTTCGTCATTTGCCTCGTATACCCTGGTACCGTGACCGACTGTCACGTCTGCGCCATACGTAGCAAGCTCTTTTGTCGTAACGTAAGTCTTGCTTCCAATCGTATACCTGTACTGCGTGTTTCCTTTTCCATCGCGGAAGCGTTCGACGCTTGGGTCCCATCCGAGTTGTTCTTCTTTCTCGCTTGCGACCGCGATCGAGTAGAAAAGTGATATTAAATCGTCGATTTCCTATATGATCGCAATTCAGATACAAGACGAGAAGGCAACGTAATTAGATGAAATACCTCCATGAAATTCAATGGCGTCGAGACCGCAAGGAATGCTCGATTAACGCACCATAGTCTCATGCTCATACCCTCGACTGTGATCCCCAACGCAAACCGGCGACGCGGATCCTCGCGCATAATATTATGTAGACTCCAAATGATTTTTTCCTCGTTCTGACGCGATGGCGTTGGTTATGCGGAATGATATTAAGAATTTGGTACTCACATCCTTCGTCGTCTCTGTCCCATTAGCCTTCTTAAACTCGAAAGGGATAGCGATATTCCACCAATGTGTCTCTGCGGAGACTGGGTCCTTGCGTGTAATGACTGCATCTGGGCGGGAGGTGTTGCCGCGGCTTGACGCAGGTGTTTTGTTCGGTGTCGCCTGACAGGTGACTTGACACGCATGTACTTGTTCAAAGATCTTCGATATAATCTCAACGAGTGGTTGGAAGACTTCAATCTCGGAAGAGCGCGAGTTGTCTGTTACGACAGGGAATCGGGTCCAGCGGAGAACACCCGGGTCCTCAACGAGCGTCAAGAAGCCGGCATCAATCAGGTTTTGGCGTATTTGCAGTGCCTCCTGAAGATAAGAACCGAATATCGAGTGCTTAAGGGCGTGGTAGGGAACGCTGAGGTACCTGCCCAGGTCCTCGAGTACTGCCTTGCGCCCGTCCCTGGAACGGTAACTGCTCTGCGAAATCAGCGGGGGGAGGATTAGAGATGGAGGAAGGGACTGCGATTTAGATTTAGATTTAGATGTTGTGGAGGTGACATCGGTCATGGTACTCTTGAACACTCGACTAATGCAAGCAAACTTGAAAGTTGAACTTCAATTGCCACGTACGTTAGTGTGTGTGAGTATAATAACATATTCAATGCTGGCCAGAATCTCGGCTTTGCGTAGATCGGAGTTTGTATCATCTAAATGAAATTTCCGAACAGCGGACGGATACAGCATGTCACATGATCACAAACAACACGTTTGAGAGATTTGCTGTGTGCCAGGTGGTAATCTCGGTTCCTTCCAGCTCCGATGACGGAGTTTGTATTATTTCCAAAACGGACAGGATGGGTGGCAGTCACGCGTCACGTCTTACCATTTTGCTCTCTCTAGACGTCGGGTACTACCAGGTAGCCTCGGTAATAGCAGAGGCCATGGCAGCTTAATAGTACCCACTCAAACCTCATGGGCACCCACTAAAACTCCGGGGCGGGTGGCCCATATGTCAGGTAGTGGTCGGTTGTACTCGAGGAGGGGTTGCCAAGTTTCATGCAGGCAGCGTGAGGGAGTAGCGCGCCACGGCAGTCAGTTTCAAGGTGCGAGTTGATCATGTGGAGCCAGCAGGTTTGGATGGCCGTTTGACGTACCACCTATCGAATACCCGCTGCCTCCGCGATGTCCTCCATGCAGTCACTATCCGAGACCTCAAGCGAATTGGCAAACGACTTTTGCGACATGATACGCACCTCATGCGCCCAGACTGCACCTGCCAATATTGTCGACGAGACCGTAACCTTGGATGTGCTAACCCTCACCAATGTGCCTACCTGGCCCGCACTATCGTAGGAACGCTGGCAGAGAAGTTCGACCCCTTGGACCACCGCCCTAAGACGGCCTCTCAAGATCTCATGACCCACCGCCGCAAAGAGAAGAATGGGCGTGCTATCGTTGCCAATGGCGACGAACTCCTATTCGACCCGACCCTCACTGAAAAGGCCTCCCTAGTGGAGTGCTTCCGTATTTTCGGCGACCCAACCCGTCTCCTTTCTGACCCCGCCTACCGGCTCCAGAACCCCCGTATCGGCGAAGGCCCCCCTGTTGCCCCGACCCAGGTGTTCACCGACGGCTCTTGCCTCAACAATGGTAAGGATGATGCAGCCTGTGGGGCTGGCGTCTGGTTCGGACCGGACCACCCTGACAATATTTCCCTACGGGTCCCCAGCGAGTCCCAATCGAATCAAGCAGGCGAAATTGCTGCTGTCTTAGCCGCACTCCAAGCCACCCCTCCGACCACCCACCTCCTTACTACCTCCAATTCTCGCTACGTCATCGAAGGCCTAACGAAGCACCTCTCCTCCTGGGAAGACTCCGGTTGGATCGGTGTCTAGAACCGCCCCCTCTTTCAAGCGGCTGCCTACCAGCTACGATATCGAGCTAGCCCCACCCTTTTTGAATGGACTAAATGGCATGTAGGTACTGCTGGGAATGGCGGCACTGACGCTCTGGCTGCTACGGGAGCTCGCAAAACACTCCCAGATGCCCTCGACCTCCGTGTCCCTCCTCTCTTCCATATCCCCTGGGGCTAAGCTTGCCACTATCACACAGGCTCTTGCCTACCGAGGCATCCTGCAACCCCGCGACCTCCGTATAACCGGCCTGCCTTAATGCATCTTGACATTGTCCGTCACGCGATCCACGCAGAAACTTCCCACCTAGAGACCGACGCGACGATCCGGCTGCACCTTCGACACCCGGACATCTGTAGGCCGATTCAAAACTTCTTCCGGGCCATGCGTGGCTCCCTGCGTGTTGGGAATTACTGGGCGAATATCCCCAACTTCGAAACCCGCGCCCGATGTAGCATTTGTAACCACCCTGAAGAATCCTTGGAGCACATCCTCCTCGACTGCCCGGGACCCATAATTCAAACGATCTGGCCCCTGGCTAAGCGCCTCTGGCCCCCTGCCTTCGGTGACTGGACCGACCCCAGGTGTATGGTGCGGTCCTCAGCTGCGGTGGCTTACAATCCCTCACGCCGCGAGACACCCCTTCACCCGGACCCCTGAAAGGCGCCGCCCGCCTATGGACTATCCTCCTCTCTGAATCTACCCACGTTATCTGGGCCCTCCGCTGTGGAGATGTCATTAACGGTTCCCGCCCCACCCCACGGGCCATCCAGACTCGCTGGCTACGCCTGATTAATATGTGGCTCAACATCGACCGTCACGCCGCGGCCTCGCACTACTATTCCCTCACTACTGCCAGCCTGAAGTCTACCTGGCAGCACCTCCTGGAACACAAACAACCCCTACCTGAAACATGGCCCACCCGCCCGGAGGTTTTAGTGGGTATCAAGCTACCATCTGCCGCTACCAAGGCTATCTGGTAGTTCACAGAGTCCCACACACCCCGCCGACTCGCGGGGCGTGCGTAAGAATATTTTCCCTCGGACCGGAGCTCCCCGGAGTTCCGCCTCAGTGTGTTGTGTAGGACTAGATTAGTCGGTCGCTACACAATGACATCACTTGTCCAAAAAATAAAAATTACGTATCGTACTGATCACCCAAAACCATAGATCTGTATCGAAACACAGAATCATCTACCGCCTAGCAGTCTTCGTCAAGAAGCCCAAGCAATGCAAGTCTCGCCGATTGAGCTCGCCTCTCAGTGAGAATTTGACCATCCGGCGACATTGCCTTCGTGACTTCACCACGAACGCTGCGTTTTTTGGTGACTGCTTTCATCAGGGTCTTCAGGATAGGACTGCGTAACCGATTCTTGGAACACCGTGGCAGTACAGGGTCACTGTTTATTCGAGAGAAAAGGGGCCTCTTTTTGGCACGTTGTGTTGTTCCACTGCTTCACAAGCCGAGTCGTCGTCCTCGGAGAAGCCGCTGCGGAGGAGGGAGAGAGAAAGATGCTGCCCTCGTCGTCATCGATCGGCACGGGTTGTTTTGTGTGCGTGACGGGTGTATAGACGGTGCACTGGAGGAGATCAGGAGGAGAATTGGAGGGAGACATCATCCTGCTCTGGATCGTCAACTGGAGGAGGAAAGAACGGCTTCTGACGGAGCTGAGGCAGTGTCAACATGGGTAAGTCGTAAGTGGGAGCAGGGGCGACTCGAATCAAAGGTGGTCTTGAATAGTTGGCTGCGCAGCAACTGGGAGAAATCAGTGTCGTGTTGTCGGACGGCGTGTGTTTCCGGATACAGACCTGTACATACTGCGGTGAGGAGTAGACAAGATAGTTGCAGACACGGACGTTTTCGACGTCGTGAACGGGGATAACTTGGCACGTTCGTCGATCGTCAATTTATACTCATACAGTAGTAGCAAGAGTAAAACATCAGTTTCGAAAACTGTAGAATGCTTCAGCTTCAAGGACACATGAATTATATATGACCACCCATCTTATCACTACTGCTGGCTCGCGAGTGCTGTGATCACCGCCAGCTGGTGGTGCATACGGCATTGGATGTCACATTATTACAGGAGTGCCAATGCAGAACAGCTGCAGGCCATGCCCGAAGACTGACATGCGAAGTTAGCGCCCCAAGCTGAAACCCTTTTCGTTTAAACAGGGAGGCGAACGCGAGTCACTAGGGATGAAATGAGCGAATGGTGACCGTCGAATTGCCATCCGACTAGGTTTGTGAGGTTTTCTTGCATGCTTGCAATCTCAAGGCTGGCGGCAATTAATTACTTGACCACGGGGAGTGCAGTCGAGACGCCGTGGGGTGCTGGTGAACAGTTGTCAAAAAAGCGCGGGTTGTTAGTCTGACAGAAACACACCAGCCCGGGTCATGTTCGTTACGCGGGAATTGCCATTCGTTTGTCGCTACAGCATGGGGTTTCAACGGCGATGGACACAGAGGTCCTGATGGTAGGGGTTATGAGTGGGTATTGAAACAAGCGGAACACGCGTGGCAAATAGACCCAATGGGGAATTTCATCACTTAGTAGAAAAGGGCATATCAGGCCGCAACAGACATGCGAGCGGAAGAGGTGAGCATATGATTGACCTAAATATCTGAGTCATCCCGTGGTAGGCCATTTCCTCTTACAGTTTCCGGGGAGAAAAGTACGGGCGGCTTCGCAAACCCCGGACACTCCCCGGTGTTGAACACCAAGGAGTAGGGTGACTCAGGACTTGTGTACTAGTGGGAGGGGAAATTCGGGCTCTCGGACAAGTTACTAGTTAACACGTGACATGTGCTGAGTCAGCCATGTGGACGCGCGACCAAACATTCCACCTAACCTGGCAGTTGCCAGTCCGACGAGCCACCTCTCAAGGCCTCGAAGTCTCACTGCCTGCGGTTTACTGCGGCCAGTTGCAGATGGTCCCACTCCCTGGTGTTGAACATCGGGGAGTGTCTCACAGTTTGTCTGTGGTTTACTTTGGTCGCGTCTCCTCGCTGCCAGTGGTTTACCATGGGCAGTGTCACATCTCCCTGGTGTCTCACATCGGGGAGTGTCTCACCGTTTATCTATGGTTGACTCTGGCCACGTCTCCTTGCTGCCAGTGGGCAGCGTCACATCTCCCCGGTGTCTCACATTGGGGAGCGTCTCCATCTTCTTAAAAGTTACGACGATGCCGTTCTTGTCTTGCCGACGATGAGTCTCAAGCACGGCGATGACGAGCCTCGATCATTGCACTGTGAGCGGGCACTGTCGTACTGTTGATATCTCAGTCATTCATCCCAGTCTTCAATTCGACATTCACTCCCATCCACGTCTACGTTGTCTCGGCGTTCATTAGTCAATCTTCGCCGTCTGGCTTCGGTTCGTTATCCCTTCCCTCTCTAGTGCTTATAATGTAAATTCTTGCTCGCTCATGGGTATCTCTCCCTCTTGCAAAACTGTTTGGTGTCTCCACTGAAACGTTTCCCAAGACTTTCGCACAGTTTTTCCCATTCTCTTTCGTGTTTACGCGGATGAGTCTTGCCACAAGATGGACACCCGTGCTCGTGACTACAAGGGACTTAAGCAATCCCTACACCGTTCTTCCCACCCTGGCATGAGAGCCGATACCCACGCGCGCACCACACCTGCACATACAATAGATAATTCCCCCGCATGTAATGCCTACTATGGCGCAACGCCGTGAAGGGCGAAAAAAAAAGAGCCTTGCCACCCACTCACTTCTTCCGCCATCTCATTTTCGTGCTCTCACCTCCGGCCTCACCGTCGGTCCTCCGTTCTGTTTCTGCCTCTACTCATCAAGTTCTCGTTGCTTTTATGTGCCTGATATGGATTAACCAGCTCTAATCTGTTCGCCCGCTCATCCACATGTTCGTGAGTAATCAGAGACAAATTTTTACCCACTCAGCACATCGATCGCACCCCCTTCGATTATCCACCGTCAGGGATACAATAGACCTTGTCGACTACCTTGGCCAGCTGTGGGGATATCAAAGACGGGCGACAAGTGTCACCTTACTGATGGACTCTGGGCTGGACGAGTGGTCTCACAAAAGTTATTTGTGTCATATCATACCACTGCTCTTTCACCCCGTTGTTCGCGCTGAAAACTGGGAAATGAACAGTAAGATTTCGTTCGATCGTCTCGCGTGAGATTCCGTCTGTGACTCATAGTCACTGAGAGGACCTTCCCTGGTGCGGTCCGGTCGGACGGCGTGTTAATCAAGCCGTAGTAACCAACTCTGAGCTCAGTGACTCCGACGAAGTTACGTGATGGCATGTAAGGAGCTAAAGTAGTGCGATGTCGTCACATCCGTGTTGAACCCCATTTTACTGGTTGGATCATTCCCGCTTCCTGTCTGCTCGGCATAATGCATCGGCATTCTTCCGCCTCTTCGATCATCGGCTGTTTATGTCCGAGCCTCGCAGTCTTAAACTTGGCCTTGGCTGTGACTACCTGACACTCATGTCAAAGGACAAGTCAACCTCCCAGCGTAGCATTGTTTCTCGCCAAAGTCCCTTTGTCCCCCGTTCTGACGACGAGGACAACCTCTGGCCAGTCCGACAAATCATGGAAGAGTCTGCCACGCATTATAGGGTAGCATGGGATGGAACGAATCCTAAGACCGGGCAGCCTTGGCCTGATAGTTGGGTATCAAGATCTGACTGCACTGATGATGCTGTGGCGGAATGGGAGGCGAAGAAAAGGTCCAAGGAGGGCCCATTACTCACATCGGATAAAGCCAGAAGTGTGTTTTACATTCATTCCATCTGAGAATGCTAACGGCTCTTGTTCTGAAAGGTTCAGCGGGTGGCGCAACAACCAAGTTGAATACAGGCTCAAAACGCAAGCAACAATCCGAGAGCGACGATACTTTATCGATGGATGTTCATGACGAGGGCCTAGCGGGAAAACGGAATGCTAAATCCCGTAAAGGGTATGCAGAGTTTTTGCAAGGAAGGTGTTTGCTCAAAGTGGTTCTCATTCTAGCGCTGCGCGAGGTCCCCGGGGCCCATCCATCGCTCAACCTCAGCCCTCCCCAAGTTCTCCTTGTTCTTCGATGAAGGTGGGGCCACCCCGAGGTATTCGCAGGAAGCAAATTGCACGTGTTCCTGGCAGCCGCTCCAATGTTCCCTCAACCCTGTCACCTGCGCCAACGTTTCATTCACCAGATGTTCCTTTCTCTGAACCTTCGATCCATTATTCTAGTTCAAATCCGTCCCCGGGTACAGTTGCTCGCCTGGAGGCTTTCGATCAGATGATTGCGGAAGGTAGGTCCTCCGAGGACCGTCAGTTATCTCCTCAGCATGCAGGGAAAGAACAACTGAGCACTAAGCAAACCCTTTCCGCTCCTATGGAGGTCGATGCTCCGTCCTCCAAGGCCAGTTTGTTCCGACCGGAGGATCGTATGGTGCGAAGCCCATTCCCGCTCTCGGCAGTGAAACTCACACTTGCTGCATAGCCGGATAATCTGGAACTGCTTGGAAAGGTAGAGGAAATCAAGCATCTGCATTGCACGATCAGCATTGCTGCCAACGCTGCGCTGAAGCTCTCCTTGGAGGTTATCGAGGCATTGAATGTTTCCCAGGGCTTGTAGTCATGATCCCACAAAATGACATTCCATACACAATCATTTGAGGCGCGATTAGTGGTACACGTGACCTCATAGTTAGCAGTCTGATTCCGGGAATGGCATAGGCTTATGCATAAGACCCTGTTTCTGCGCGCCCAGTTGGCTGCTTGCTGCGGTGATCCAGGCTCACTCGATTGCAGCGCCGCCAAATTGTCTTAGCGAGGTAGACGTAACATTGCTTTTCTTACTCTTAGTACTAACGATTGCCATATATACCATCTTCCGCCACGGAGGTCATTCAACAGACCCTGATCATCACCGATATACCGACATCAACGGGTCGTTAGAGACAGAGTCGAAACCTAGTTAAAGCTTCCGACTCGGTGGCTCCCAGATCGGGCTTCGTGGGCCTAGCGTCTAGATGGGGAATGTCATCAACGCCAGCGTTGGATTGACTCGATCGTGGGCTTGGCCTAGTGACCATCGGGGGCGGATACCTTGTTCCTCTTTTTTCTATCCCGCTCAGCTATCCGCTCATTGCCTGCAAGCAAGGTTTTTTCTCCTGCCACGATGCCCCTCCATTTCAGACCGACACTAGACTGCATTCTAGTTCGCACCCTCAAACCCGAAGTGCGATCAAGGTATTCTCCCTTGCTGTGCAATCCAGTCCCATCTCGTCAGGTCTCTATCCCTCCCCCTACGACACGTCCTCCCGAAGAGCCGTTCTCACTATCTAATGGAGGGCCAGGCAGAGATCGCATCGGTTCCGAAGGCATGGATCATGGAAGGGACATGGACAAGGAGGAAATGTATTCGCTAGATGACCACGATTCGCTATTCGGTGGAGGCTCGGATAAAGATGCTAGCGGTTCCGGCGACTTGGATTGTGAAGGTGACACAGACGAGGAAAGCTTTCAGCCGGAGACGTGCTCCTCGCTATTCGGTGGCGACTCCGGCGAGGGTAGTAGCAGTGACAGTGCCTCAGACCAAGAAGAGGACTTCGGCAGGGAGGGTATTTCAGAGGTACCCCATCGTAAGAGACCTCGCATACGGTGCTATCAGGGCGGTAGTGGTTATCCGGCTCAGACCCATATCCCTTCTAATGCGCGCCCCGTTTCTGATAACTTTGTTCCCTACTGTGCAGAGAGATCCCACGTCGACCCATCAAAGGGTTGTCCATCTACCCCTATCTCCCAGTGCATTATTCTTCGAAAACTTCAGATGTACTTTGGTCGCTATGGATTTGTCTGCGAAAAATGTGGCAAGATGTACCCTCCCAGTTGGCTTCGCCAGCATATCACCCTAAAAAAGCACATATCCGATCTCGACATCGTTTCCACAGGCAAAAAAAAGAAGGTCATCTACAACAACATTGTTCTGCATCTCCTCGCCGCACACGGCGTTTCCGATGACGTTATCACTTTTGAGCTTCCACAGGTCATACCCCATCCCATTCCTGGATTATCCCCCGTCCTGTCGTACCTATGCCCCTCCTGCCCTCGGCCTCGCTGGTTTGTCTGGAAATCGCTTTGCTCTCATTATCGTCATGAACACCGCCATATTAATCACCCGAAGAAATACGACATACAGCCGCGATACATTATCAGGCCCTATAGTCTTGGGAACCTAGATAGAGTTGGTGGTCGTTGCAGCCTAAGTGACACTATCATCCTTCTTCCAGAGGACTGGACACCAGGTAGCCCCGGTTCACAACCAACCCAAGCTGCAATATCCAGGGATACACCACTTGTTCCGATAGCTGCACCTCATTTGACGGCGATTGGATGGACTGATTATTTGCAGAGTCTACAAAACGCAGAAATCCGCTGCCTTATGAAGCTGGTTGAAGTACCAGCCGAGAAGAATATAGCAGCCTTCCCCTCGAACAGAGCTGTTCTGGAGAGAGGTTTATTGCAAGTGGACCAGTTCCTGTTCCGGTACATTTTGGACGCCAATGCCTTCCTAGAGGACTGTCATCGATCTGTTCGCGCGTCACTCACGTCCGGGTAATGATCTTCTTTTTGATCATTCGGTCGGGGCTCAACCGCCTTTCACAGTACAAAGGCCCACTTTCGTGCGCTAAATAAGCGGACGTACCTTTCTTACCGATCTCCGATGACAAAAATTCTTAGCATGCTGCTTCGTAACCACCACTTCTCCAGGGTCAAAGATCAGTCCTTCTCAAAGCGCGTCGGGAATTTTACTGTAATTTTGAGCAAACAGCAAGCGTCAGCCACGAGGAACATTTACAACCACATCATTTCAGCACGCGAGCATAACCATGACTTTCATGCTCGCTTGTTCAACCTAGTCCATGAACTATTGGTTTCTCTCGTCCACCATCAGATCCATGGCACACGAAAGATGGAGTGCCCAACGGATCAATACCTCTTTCTCCAATCACTAAGATTTTCCCCGGATGGGACCTTGTGTTTTCAAACTGCCAACCGTTTGACGCGTGAATGTGCCATCCTACAGCCCTGGTTCTTCACCATTGTCACTCACGGAGCCCATTGTTTAGACCTCACAACTCGCTGGCATTTGACTCCGGGTATAGGAGGTCCTCCTTGTCCCGCAGTTCGATATTCCCACTCCGACCGACAGTAGACTTACAAAAAAGGCATCTGACGCGGCTGTGCCCTTATATAACAAGTTTTGTCCTTTCTTTCTGCACTTAGATCATACTCCGAATTATACTTCTCAAAATGAGCAGCCTCGCAACTGTATGGGAGCCGTGCCTTTCTGGGTCGGTTCTCCAAATGATGCTCTACTATGCAGCCTGTCGCATAGATGCCGCTGTGCTTCATTTGAGGGGGTTCGACCAGCCTTCTTCATTCCCGGAGAATTGGTTTGAAAACCTGACTGCAGAAATCGTAGGTCTGATTCCTAAGTTGAGAATACTTGCTGACAATATGCAGGCGGGATATGACATCCTGGCAGCCTGGTATAGTACTCGTGCGACAAGCCGCGTCTCTCCTCCTGCTGCATACGCAATCTTCGTGGCTGCATTGGGTCACGACAAACCTGCCGACGTGTTTGCAAAAGCAATGGACAATCTGGAACCTGGCGACTTCCAGATCACCCGCCGAATCGGAAACTTTTTGGATGGTTGGGATTGCAGGCTCGAACTCACATTCGAGCGTGCTTGGTGGAAAGGGGTAAGGGTGGACTGGAATGCCGCGCCACTCAGTGAGAATGAGGCCCGCAAGTATTTCCAGGTATAGTTCTCTTCGTCGCGCATGGCCATGCATTAATTTCCCACTCACAGAATATTTGGGGAGAGCAATCACCTCTGGACAGACAGGCGAACCTAGCATTGGACGAAGAAGAGACCAAAGTACTTGGGCGGCTGCAGTTATTAGCTGAAACGGAGGCCGATGTAACGTTGCGCCTGCGACATTGTGCAGTGCGGATGGTGGAGTTGAGTAGGATAATCGGGAAAACGGTCCCGCAGTTTGATCCTGAGGACGAGTAAATACATCTTGTTACGAATGATGTGTTTTGATCAGGATCAGATTAGGGAATAGAATGCATTTCAGTGACGCAATTTGGTAGCCAGCCCGCATGATCTTATAGGCATGTAGTGTGCTACATGTGGGGAGGCCCACTGAGAGACCCTTTAAACCGGGTCCGCTGACCAATAGAGCATGACGGCGCCTATTTATGGATGTGTGGCCAATTCCGCAAACAGTCTAACTTGACTTGATGGCCTTCCGCCTGAGCGGAGTTTCATAGGAGGACAATCAGCTGCATTCACCGCCACTTCTCTCCGGCTTTAGGTTTGCGGAGACATCTAGTTTGCTATTTTCACCTTTGAAACGAATAACAAATGGGAGCTTTTCATTTAACGTAGTACATCCATTGTAATTGTAATCTTGTAGAAACAAACCAGGGGAAATGTTTGTAATTCCCTTGATCCGTGTTAACATAGTTGCAAGACCTGCTGCTTCACAGTGATGTCAAATCCTCTGTCCGCAAGCCCAATCAGCAACGCAGCGTGATCCACAGAGCCGCATAAAAGTGTGGCAGCGTGCCTCCGCAATTAAGCGCAAAATTCGCTCCACCTCCGCGATTGTAAGAGGGATGTGTATTCCAGCCACAGCAGGCCCCCCTTGGTGAGAATGGGTTCATAACGTTTCCGCATCTAATCCGCAATAGTATCCACAAAGGCATAGCGATCGGGCCCACTCATGTCCTATGCCAAACGCCTTCAATAGTCTGCGGGGCCGCTCGTCTCTACATGCACATGCGGCTGGGCCTACTCATGTCCTCTTCATTGATCTGCGGGCCTGCTGGTCAATGCCCACGTGCGGCATAATGCCTAGGGGTCACCAAAACCACTCATGTAATATTCTCCATTCCCATATCACTTGCGGGCCCGCTAGTTCATGCCCACATCCGGCCAAATGCATAGCAGCTCACGTCATACCAAAGCCCCGCAGGCCCGATCGCATGTAAAGCATGAATGTAGCCCTTGAAGGTCACTCGGGGTCACTCGCTCATGTATGTCCGGGCGAGGTGGGTGTGTGTACCGGAAAATCGGAATACGTAGCCTGAGCATAATCCTGTCAGGCCCACGCATTAATGCGTTCTGTCATTTTGTTGAACCGTGGGCCCGCTCATGTTTGTCAAAGATCAGGCCCAGTCGCGCTTATCCTAGCGATATTGCCGCATAACAGGTGGTCCCACCCGTGCAACATACCCCATGGTTTAAAGGCGCTGCGGACCATGGTTGCATATAGGCTTTAACACCCCTCTTTCACTTCTGGCGGGCCCGCTCATTTGACTAAAGCCCCGCATGCACACCACAGGGCGATCATGCGGATGGTGAAAACGTAATTTAGGCTGGTAGAGCGACAGATTTGCATAACGCATTTCTCGGCCCTTTGTTCATCTGGTAAGCCGGACAGAAATATACTTTATAGCAGATTGTCGTCTCATCGTCGTTGCCCTGGGGGGAGGCTGTTGTCTGTCAAGACGAGAATTAGCACCGAGCTCGGGGATGGACTGGTCGATCATACCAGCGCCACACTATGAGCAGGACTCCATGGTGTGGACACCAAAGAGTGCAGATAGGATCAAGAGGATACCACCGACAACTCCACAATGTAAACACCGAAGGAAGTTTAATGAGGGTACCGAGATGGAGACGCTCCCCAATGTGAGACACCGGGGAGATATGACGCTGCCTATGGTAAACCACTGGCAGCGAGGAGACGCGACCAAAGTAAATCACAGACAAACTGGGAGACACTCCCTGGTGTTGAACACCAGGGAGTAGCCTGTGACTCAGGACCTGTGTAGTAGTAGTGAGGGAAATTCGGGCTCGACAAGTTACTAGTTAACACGTGACATGTGCTGAGTCAGCCATGTGGACGCGCGACCAAACATTCCACCTAACCTGGCAGTCCGACGAGCCACCTCTCAAGGCCTCGAAGTCTCACTGCCTGCGGTTTACTGCGGCCAGTTGCAGATGGTCCCACTCCCTGGTGTTGAACATTGGGGAGTTTGTTTGTGGTTTACTTTGGTCGCGTCTCCTCGCTGCCAGTGGTTT
>JBBPTN010000334.1:1191-21535 GCA_038094075.1 Xerocomus spinulosus | reverse complement strand
TTTCTCACACACATCTCAGATCCCCTTCCCTGCTCTCACAGATCAGAGTATCTGAGATCTTATCAAGCTACACTTCGATCTAATCAAGTGTAATACTCCTATACCAAACCTCTGCTAGTACAGAGTGTGTCTCATCACTCTATTCTTTCCCTCTTCGCTGTCTGTGCACCTTGGAAGAGTGGCTGCACCCAGTACGCTTCCTGGGATGTTACATAAGCACCCTCTCTTCAAGTGTACATCGAACTTGGTGAATACCTTGGCATCTTTGAGTTTATCGACGAGGTCGGAGATAAGAGGAAGAGGATAAGCGTCCTGGATGGTATGTTCGTTCAGGTAGTGGTAATCTTGGCATGGATGGAGACCTCCGTCTTTCTTTTTAACGAAGAAAAATGGAGACGCTTGTGGGGAGTTCGAGGGGCGTATTTTTCCAGATTTGAGATTCTCTTCAATGAAGTCCTCAGCCGCTTTCTTTTCATCAGGGGATTGTTACGATTTCTTTTCACTTTTGTTCTTCATCCATTTCACTTCACTAAAGGTGTTCCTTACCTTAAGTTTCATTCATGGATTCCCTTGAACGACACCATTACACTAAGTAAAACACTACATCTCCACTAATTCTCTCTTCACCCTTCTACTGGATGAGTGATCATCTATGACCTGTTACGATTTCTTGTTGCTCTTTTCACCGCTCTATTCTTTTTCCTTTACTGGACATATCCACCGCCCTAACGTTGACAATTCTGCTTACATTGTAGTCTGTTCCAACACGGACGTTTACGTTTTCCTTCTTAGTCATAGTCCGTTCCAACACGGACTTTTCTTTCCATGACCTTCTTCTATTTCCTATCGGGTAAGCCATTGCCCAATCATATTATTTCTTCACAATCATATGATAGTTTCATTCCCTTTTACGTTCTATTTTCCCATACCTCGATAATTCGTATAAGTAGCGCAAGTACGATACAGAAGGGGTCTCAAGCTTGATCTGCTTGGACTTCCGCATTGTTCTACGATAGCGTGAATCCATACTCTGTGAACCTTCGCGTTTGTCGCCTGGTTCTCGCTCTCGCTTCACTCGAACTCGGGCCCTCCTCGTCACATTGACTTGGAGTATTCTTTCGAACCCTTGGACTCGTCAGCTCATCACCGCCATTATAGGTTCGTCGTTCTTAACAACGTTCAGAACTCAGAACTTCAGAACTTCGTACGCTTCGTTCTTTCCAAGCTCTACATTAGTCCCTGCCCGGGCCTAGCGTAACAGGGATAATGGATAGATCTTGGAGACCTTTGGTGTGAAGGACTCTTTCAGGTTGATGGCGTGATCGTACAGTCGAGAGGGGGGAACGTGGTTAGTGGACTCCTTCTGGAACACCGATGCGAATTCTTCATATTCAGGGGGAAGGGTGATTTTCTCTTTCTCCGCTCCCATAGCTAGTTGGGTGGAGGTAGTGGTCTTTCTCACTATTCGTTCCAATCGCTTGGTAATAGAGGCGTTGGGGAAGAATCGGGATGCGGACTTCTGGATGCGATTAAGAAAGTAGTGATAATGGGCTCGCTTTACAAAGGCATCGGGTTCTTCATACTCGAGGAAGTGGAGGAGGTGATCTTGTTCATTAGGTTCCAAATTCTTGTGGTTAGGAAGCCGAGGAGTAGGGGATGGAGAAGATACGGCTTTAGAGGAATGAACCCCTTTGGCTGTGGCGTGGTCGAAGTACATGTAGGTGGATTCGTCGAGGGAATCACTAATGGAGATGGTTCGTTTTCTCCAATCGATCTGGGGATTGGTTTTCTTGAACCATGGGAGTCCGAGTATGACATTATCTTGTCCACATTGCATTACGTGGAAAGTGAGTTTCTGGGTGACCGATGCGATTTCAACGTAAAGGGTGGTGGTGAACTTGATGGATCCCTTCTTGTTCACGGTATGGTCGGCGTTCCTTACTGTAAGGGGAGTATCCAGTCGGGTCATGGGAAGTTTGTTGCGTTTGACAAAATCCCAGTCGATGCAAGAGATGTCTGCACCAGAGTCGATAAGAGCGGAGGTTTCAACAGCTTTTAATGTGCTGTTTGAGGAGATGAGGCGAATGGGGATGGAAAGAGCTTTGGATTCTCTATTCGCTACAAGTATAGGGGCACATTTCTTAACCTTGGAGGGTACCTGCATTGGTTCAGTCCCTCCATTCAAAAATCTGGTGATACGACATCGAAGACCTGTGAGACAAATGCATAGTCCTCTTCTTCCTCATTGTCCTCGATTTCTTCCAGCTTGGGGAGTTCTTCTTTGTCATCCACTTTCCTCACAGCCGGTTCTTTCTTCGTCTCCGTTTTCTTCGCTAGCCCATGGTTAGGGCAGTCTCTGGCTAAGCCAGATTTTCCACACTTAAAACAGAGGCCTTTCCTCTGATATTCATCATACTTGTCTCTTGGCAATCACACATGGTCCACATCCATGGCGTTCGGGTCTTTGGTTCTGCTACTCCCCTGGGATGGGGAATAGGTCTTGGCAGCAGTTGAGTTCTTGTGGGCACTTTGATTGTGCCAAGCGGCCATCTCCTTGGCCTGATCAATGTGCATCTGATGTGCCTCCGCCTTCTTGTACCAGTCGTTTATATCCTTCAGGGGGTTGTCCGAAGTCCTAAGCTGATAGGCCATACCAGGCCTAAGTCCTTTCGCAAACAGGTGGCATAGCATGAGGTTGTCTTCGAGTTCTGCCTGTTGTGCTGCAATCTTAAACCTTGTAACATAGTCCAAGACATCGTTCTTCTGCACCATCATGGTGTTGAGTGTAATGAGCGCTCGTCCTCGCACGTCTGAGGAGAGGAAAGATTTCCTCAGGCTTTCTTCGAATTCTTCGAACGTTCCAAAGGCGTTCTTGTCAAGGGCGTGGTTGATAAAAGACGCAGCCCATCCTTTAGCTGTGCCCTTCTTCATAAATGAGAGGGTGAAAGCGATCTTCTTCTTGTCCGAATTATAGATTTCTTCATTGATGAGGAGGTATATCTTGACTGAGGCCAGCCAAGTGAGAAACGTCTCCTCCTTTCCATTGTATTCTTCTGGGGTTCCCAGGCGCAGTTCTTTAGAGGTGGACGTGGTAGGGTGAGTGGGAGAGTTCATAGTGATGATAGGAGGGGTTGGAGGGTGTGGAGATTGGGGTGGGGTCTGGGCAGGTGGACTAGCTGCGGGTAGGGGAATGGAAGGGTTCTGGGCGCTGGGAGGTACGAAGGTGGAAAGGGAGGAGGTTAACGGGAGGTTAGGGGTCTGGGGGGGAGTGTTTCCAGAGGGAGCTCAAAAGGTTCCTTGATGGGGCTTGGAGGAGCCTTGAAAGGGGTTCATCTAGGGAGGGGGGTTCGAAATGGTGGTGGATGGGGAGGCCTACCAGATGGCAGGTGTCGGGAAGGAGAAGCTTGATCTTTTGTTACGCTAGGCCCAGGTAGGGACTAACGTAGGGCTTGGAAGAACGAAGCATAGCAAGTTCTGGAGTTCTGGTCTCGAACGTCGTCAGGGATGATGAGCCTATAACAACAGCACGGAGCTGACGAGTCCGAGAGTTCGAGGGGAGACTCCAAGTCAACGTGACAAGGAGGGCCTAAGTTCGAGTGAAGCAAGGACGAGAACTAGGCGACAAACGCAAAAGTTCACAGTGGATGGATTCACGCTATCGTAAGACAAAGTGGAAGTCCAAGCAGATCAAGCTTGGGACTCCTTCTATATCATACTGCACTACTTATATGAATTATCGAGGTATGGGAAAATAGAATGTAAAGGGGAATAAAGTTATCGTATGATACGAAGGAATAATGTAATTGGGTACTGGCTTACCTGATAGAAAATGGAAGAACACCATAGAAAGAAGAGTCCGTGTTGGAATGCACTTTGACTAAGATTGAAGGTGTAAGTGTCCGTGTTGGGACGGACCGGAATGTAAGAGAAATATTCAGTATTAGGACGGTGGATACGTCCAGTAAAGGAAAAAGAATGAAGCGGTAAAAAGGCAAGCAAGAAATCGTAACACGTGTCTTGAACCAGTACTCACCATTAAAAGGAGGACCCCAGACACCAAGTAAGTCTCTGTGTAGAAAATACAACTAACCAAGCCCTAGAATCAATCCTCCCAATGGGGGAGTCCCCTCCCCCATCCACAGTCTCCTCTCAAACCACCAACAATCCAGCCCCTACTGCCACTACCTGAACTAGACAAACCCGATCATGGGGAACCTATAACTACATATTCACACCTAATGAAGTTGCAAACAGAACGAAACACTTGGAGGCACACAGGCTCATCAAAGATCTCCCAACAGCTCAAAAACTCCTGGGAATCTACGGACTGACCACACCACCTGAAGAAATCACAAGCAGTTGCATAGCTCAAGCCCTCCTGCAATTTTCCATCAATGCCCCAGACTTAAAACAACCATATGCTGAGATTATTCAAGCCTTATCTATACTAACCCAACACATAGAAGACCATATTATCACCACCACCACCCCCAACCCAAACCAGCCTGTCTCAGACTGAGGACCCCAGACTCCAGACCCAGACCATGTCACCTTATTTGAATGTGCCCTCAAACAACAACACCAACAAACATTGAGACTGGCAGAATATGCCCTGGAAATTGATGCCACCATACAATCAGCGAAGAACACACTACACCAAGCTGTTGAGGAGGCAAAATCCTTGCTAAGTAGCATCACAAAGTCCACTGTCACTGACCACCTAAAGCAACCTTATCAATCATATGCTGACACCCTCAAAACAGGAACCCAGATGCCCCATGTGATAATTCTTGCCTACAGCAAAGCACAAACCCACCAACTTATCATCAAATACAGCACCAACACACTACAACACTCAGAAAAGAAAACAGTACATGCTGCCAACCAGTCCATCCACACGCTACTGGATCAACACCACGCCACCCTGAAAGAGACTGAAATCATGAGTGCACGGAAACTTCAAGATAACAAGATTGGGCTAGAGTTGAAAGCAGTGGAGCAAGCAGAATGGTTCAAAGACCCAAACAACACTAAGCACTTCCTAGACCTGTTCGATCCCAATGGACAGCTAATCCCCAAACTCTACAGAACTTGTACCCATCACTCTAGACCCTGATGAAGAAGAAGCAATCCGCCTCATTGAACAAGCCTCCAACCTCACACCTGTTACACTAGGCCTGGGTAGGGACTAATGTAGAGCTCGGAAGAATGAAGCATCAAGGGTTCTAGATCTTGAATGTCATCTAGGACAACAAGCCTATAACGACAGCAGAAAGCTGACGAGTCCGAAGGTTCAAAAAAATACTCCAAGTCAATGCAACAAGGAGGGCCTGAGTTCAAGTGAAGCTAGAGTGAGAACCAGGCAACAAACGTGAAGGTTCACAGAGGATGGATTTATGCTATCGTAAGACAAGGTGGAAGTCCAAGCAGATCAAGCTTAAGACCCCTTTGTACAGTACTCTTATGTAAACTAGCGTGGGCCTCAAGCCTAGGTCATTAGCAATGGGTGAAAAGGGGTTTCAAGGGAGAAAACTATCATAAGGCAAGAATGGTGAAAAGGGGGTCATAGATGATCACTCATCCAGTAGAAGGGTGAAGAGTGCATTAGTGGAGACATGGTGTTTTGCTAGTATAAGGGTTCGTTCAAGGGAATCCATGAATGAAACTAAAGGTAAGGAATGCCTTTAGTGAAGTGAAATGGATGAAGAACAGAAGTAAAAAGAAATTGTAACAACACCTTGAAGCATACACTTGATCAAATGGATTAAACCCCCTGCTTTCCAGACCACCAAACAAAGGGTGGCCCACACCCTGATTGCATTCTCAACACAAAAGGACACTAACACAGCACTCAGAAATGGACTAATCATAGAAGGAAAGAAAGTTGAAGTCCACAAACAACTCCCAGAACCCTCTTGGTGCTATGAATGCCACTCACTTGATCAAACACACATGGCCAAAAACTGCCCACATGGGCACCCAGTTTGTGGCACTTGTGATCAAAACCATCAAACTAATGACTGCTTTAACACAGATCTAGAGCACCACTACTGCGTCAACTGTGATGTGAAAGGACACCCCTCCTAGAGCCGACACTGCCCGACCTTCACTCAAGCAAGGACAAAACTACACACTTCTTCAATAGAAGTGAAATACAAACTATTTCCAATCTCGGATGACCCTATAACATGGGAAACAATTAACAATGAATTCTCCACCTGGCACCCACCAATCAAAAGCCTCCCAACACACAATCACCAAACAACAAACCTGACACTGAAAGTGGCCCTGCCAGACCACCAATGAAGCAGACCACATCACACCCACACTCAAACCCAGCCCCCAAACACAATGATTACCATGCACAGGAAAGAAACAAAATGCATCCAGAAACACAATGACAACACAAACCCACCCATTGGAACACACAACAAAGGGTGGCAACGACACGATGAACCGGCACACCAATCAACCCTCCAGAACTGGCTATGATCCCAGACAAGTATTTTACCTGCATCCCCGCCACTCCCACTCCCATATAAAAACAATGCTAATACCTTACATCCCTCTTCTCCCAGCCCAACACCCCAACACCCCAACCCAGAACTACCTGGGACCAACCCCAATGCCTTGCAAAGCACCAACTCATATGACCTGGATGACCTCTACGACACCCCTTCCCCATGATGGAACAACCCAACACTGAGGACACCCACCAAACCATAGATGGAAATGAACAAAAGAAAACAACATGACCACTTCGCATCTGGCAGCAGAATGTCAACAAATCGCCCATCACCCAACATCACTTACTCCATATGTTAAACCCCAAAACCTACGATCTCACTCTAATCCAAGAACCAGCCATCAACCCAGTGAACCTGATGATTGCAAGCCCCCATTGAACAGTAATATACCCATCAAACCATGGTTGTGCCAACTTAGCACGAACCAAAGCCATCATACTAATCAACAAAAAGATATCCACAGATACATGGAGGATCATCCTAATCAAACACACAGACTACATCACCATCGAATTCCATGGAGAATATGGATTGGTCAGAATCTACAACATATACAATGATGGAGACCACAATGATACTCTCACTTCCCTCAATAACCACCTCATTGACACATTTTCCACACAGAATGTGGAACAAAGGAGCAAAGGTAGCATCCTGCTTATGGGCGACTTCAACCAACACCACCCAATGTGGGACAAACTCTGCAATACACACCTCTTCACTAAATCCAACCTTGATAATGCACAACCTCTAATCAAAATCCTTGCCAGCTATGACCTGTCCATGCCACTCCCAGAACATGTGGTGACCCTGATGGCCAACAGTACTGAAAACCACACCAGACCTAACAACGTTTTCTGTTCAACTCACATGATGGATGCCATTATGGCATGCCAAGTATTCCCACACCTCTGCCTGACCAACACTGACCACCACCCCATAATAACAGACCTGCTACTTGATCCCACATACACGGAACCCCAAACCAGACACAATTTTTGCAAAACAGACTAGGAAATTTTTGAAAAAGCCCTAGAAACTTAACTGACACTCCTACCAGACCCAGATGATGATATCCCCAACAAGGATGCCTTCAACCACCAACTCAACACCCTCAACAATGCCATAATGACCATAGTAGAAGATTGTATACCCCTCACCAAACCCTTCCCTTTTGCCAAATGGTGGTGGACACAAGAACTCAGCACAGAGAGCAACCACCTCAAACACCTTGCCAACCAAGCACATGCTAAACAGCACATATGGGAACACCCAATACATGCCCAGTACAAAAACACATGAACAACTTATGCCAACAACATAGTGAGGGCAAAAGAAGACCATTGGCAAGAGTACCTGGAAAACGTCACGGAATTGAACATCTGGGATGTTCATAAGTACCTCACCAGCAAACCTTCTGACCAATTTGTCTCCCACGTCCCTAACCTATGTGCTAACCCCCAAACCCAGACACTGCCCCACCAAAGCAATGAAGACAAGGGACTACTGCTATACTCATCCTTCTTCAAAACACCTCCGGAACACCAAGACGAGCAACAAAACCTTACTGAATACCTCCCACCAGTCCACCACTACACCCCAATCTCCAACAACAAAATAGAGAGGGCAATTTCCAAACTCTCATCATTCAAAGCCCCAGGCCCCAGCGGCATACCCAATGCCATCTACACCAACAATGCCAAACTGCTAGTACCACACCTGGTGTTATGATCTCCTTTCTTCATTGAGATGTTCTTCTTTTCTCCTTAGAAACCCCCTGTACACAAGTATGGGGACACTCTTACTGCTTTTGCCATGTGTTATTATTTCTTGAACCACACTTTGCTATTTACGAAGTATTATGATTCCTTTCTTCCTCAGACAGCCACTCCTCTAATATCTTCTCTTTATAGATACTTAGTCATGCATTTTCTTTCATGTTCCATACTATTCTATGCTGCGCATTTCATAGTATAAATACCCCGCTGCCATGTACAATATTTTCTCATACTTGATCTGTGCAATTACATGCATCTCTTGTATCTCCTGTGTCCTCTGTGTCCTCTGAGTCTTTGCTTGTCTCAGTCCTTGTCTTCTGAGCATGCCTCAGAATCTGTGCCTCTATTGCTCTACCCTTGACTTGGTCTCCTAGCTCGACGGATTCTGTTGACCTCTTTGTGAGAGTCCAACCATCGAGAGGTTGTTGAACAACACAAGTGTGCATTCAGCATAACACCTGGGACCAGTATTCTGTGTGATGTTCACCCTAGAATACTACCCAGAGCAGCGAAAACTATTGACAACAGTAGTCCTCAAAAAACCTGCATGCCCAGATTACACGTTAATGAAAGCATACTGCCCCTTTGCACTACTAGACACCACGGCTAAGATCTTATCAGCTTGCATAGTGGACCATCTAACATTCCTTGCAGAAACCTACCACCTACTCCCAGACAGACACTTTAGTGGTCGCCCAGGTTGATCAACAATGGACTCTCTGCATCTACTCACCAAATTCATCTATGACTCCTGGGCACAACCAGAAGAAAAATACGTATCTATCCTCTTCCTTGATGGTAAAGCAGCATTCCCTAGCATAGTTATACCCCGACTACTGCACAACATGCACCTTAAAGGCATACTGGAGGAATACATGACTTGGTACCAAAAAAAACTAGAAGGATGCTGCACTGCCCTCAGCTTTAACAACCACACCACACAACCATGCAACATCCTTATGGGCCTGGACCGAGGATGCCCAATGTCCCCCATCGCTTACCTTTTTTACAATGCTAACCTGATAGGACTCGCTCAAGGCAAATGTAATCAACTCAGGCTGGGTTTCATCGATGACACTGCCTTCACAGCATAAGGGACAAGTTTTGAAGCAGCCAACAAGAAATTGTGCAACATCATGGAAGGCCCAAATGGCATGCTCTAATGGGCCAAAACTCACACAGCTAAGTTCAAGCTCAACAAAATGGCCCTTTTGTGTGCTACAAGGATATGGGACCCAAACCCCACTGGGCAATCCAAGATGAGCCCAAAGCAGAAACCACCAGTGGTAATTTGTGAACACACAATACAACCTACTAAATGATACAAATTTCTAGGCATTCTAATTGATGATGAACTCTGGTTCAAACAACAGAAAGCCTACACCATTGTCAAAGGAACCAAATACATTCTCGCCAGCAGCCACATGACCAGGGTCACAAAAGGGGTGGCAGGGCAACTCATGAAGAAACTCTACAAGGCTGTGGCCATCCCAAAAACTCTGTATGCAATAGATGTCTGGGGCACAGAAATACTAAGCAAAGGGAGAAGCAAGTGGCAAAAAGGCTAGAGACCACAAGAATTCACCACCCAACTAGACAAAACTCAGCACACCGCAGCTCTCCTCATCATGGGAGGAATGCAAATGACAACCACAGACACCCTACCAGTGCACACTGACTGCCTACCAAGCATGCTACTCATCCACAAACACTACCACCATGCACTCCTATGCCTCTCCACACTCCCATTACAACACCCACTCCATGATCACATAAGAACGGCAGCCAAAGGAAGAAAGAAACACAAGTCACCACTCCACTACTTCTTCCACACCCTCAACATCCACTCTGAACTTGTTATGATTTCTTGCCTGTTTCTTCACCACTTTATTCTTTTTCCTTTACTGAACATATCCACCATCCTAGTACTAATAACCCTGCTTACAATCCAATCTGTTCCAACACAGATTTTTACCTCTTCCTTCTTAGTCAACGTCCATTCCAACACGGACTCTTTCTTCTATGGCATTCTTCCATGTTCTATTGGGTGAGCCATCATCCAATCACATTATTCCTTCATATTGTACAATAGTTTCATTTCCCTTTATGTTCTATTTTCCCATACCTTGTTAATTCATATAAGTAGCACAGTACGATACAGAAGGGGTCTTAAGCTTGATCTGCTTGGACTTCCGCCTTGTCTTATGATAGCGTGAATCCATCCTCTGTGAACCTTCACGTTTGTCACCTGGTTCTTGCTCTAGCTTCACTTGAACTCAGGCCCTCCTTGTCGCGTTGACTTGGAGTATTTTCTCGAATCTTTGGACTCACCAGCTTTCCACTGTTATTATAGGCTCGTTGTCCTAGATGACATTCAAGACCTAGAACCCTTGATGCTTCATTCTTCTGAGCTCTATGTTAGTCCCTACCTGGGCCTAGCATAACAAAAGATCAAGCTTCTCCCCTCCAACGCCTGCCATCTGGTAGGCCTCCCCATCCGTCACCATTTCAAACCCCTCCCCCTGGATGAACCCCTTCCAAGGTTCTTCTAAACCTCATCAAGAAACCTTTTGAGCTCCCTCTGGAAATACTCCTCCTCAGACCCCTAGCCTCCTGTCGATTTCCTCCCTATACCTCCCAGTGCTCAGAACCCCTCCCTTCCCTTACCTGCAGCTAGCCCACCTGCCCAGATCCCACCCCAGTCTCCATGCCCTCCAACCCCTCCTATCATTACCATGAGTTCTCCTACCCAACCCATCTCTTTAGCCTTCAAAGAACTGCACTTGGGAACACCAGAAGAATACAATGAAAAGGAGGAGACATTCCTTTCTTGGCTTGCTTCAGTCAAGATATACCTCCTCATCAACAAAGAAATCTACGACTTGGACAAGAAGAAAATCGCTTTTGCCCTTTTGTTTATGAAAAAGGGCACAGCTAAAGGATGGGTGGCATCTTTTATCAACCATGCCCTTGACAAGAACACCTTTGGAACATTCAAAGGCTTCAAAGAAAGTCTGAGAAAATCCTTCCTCTCCTCAGACATATGAGGACGAGTACTTATTACACTCAACACCATGATGGTGCAAAAGAATGATGTCTTGAACTATGTAACACAGTTCAAGATTGCAGCGCAATAGGTGGAGCTTGAAGATGACCTTATGCTCTGTCACTTGTTTGCAAAAGGACTTAGGCCTGGTATGGCCTATTGGCTCAGGACTTCAGACAATCCCCTGAAGGATATCAACAAATGGTATAAGAAGGTGGAGGCACACCAAATGTGGACACATGCTCTACTGGTAGGGCGCACTGAGTGCATCAACAAGGGAAAAAGCCAGGTGGTCTGGAGTTCAAACCAGGCAAGAGGAAGAACTCCAAATCTTTAAAAGTCCACATAAAAACCATCCGACCCTTGGCATTGCACTGCGCCTTGGGACAGGACACCCTTGGACCATGGGCTGGCGAAGAAGATGGAGATGAAGAAAGAATTGGCCGTAAGGAAAGTGGATAATGAAGAAAAACTTCCCTGACTAGAGGAGATCAAAGACGATGAAGAAGAGGAGGACCATGTATTTGTCTCCCAAGTCTTGAACGTCGTATCACCAGATTTTTGAATGGAGGGGCCAAACCAATGCAGGTACCCTCCAAGAAATGTGCTCCTGTACTTGTAGTGAATAAAGAATTGAAAGCTCTTTCCATTCCTATTCATCTCATCACCTTGAACAGCACATTAAAAGCCATTGAAACTTCCGCTCTTCTTGATTCTGGTGCAGATATTTCTTGCATCAATTGGGACTTCATCAAATGCAACAAACTCCCGTAACCTGGCTCGATACTCCTCTTACAGTGCAAAATGTTGACCACACCATCAACAAAAAGGGATCCATCAAATTCACCACTACCCTTTATATTGAGATTGCCTCAGTCACTCAGAAAATTACCTTCCATGTAATGTAATGTGGAAGAGATAATGTCATACTTGGACTCCCATGGTTCAAGAAGACAAATCCCCAAATTGATTGGAGAAAATGAACTATCTCCATCAATGATTCTCTCGACGAATCTATTTATATGTACTTCGACCACACTGCAGCCAAAGGGGTTCATTCCTCGAAAGTTGCATTCTTGTCCCCTAATTCTTGTCTTCCAAATCACAAAAACCTAGAACCCAACAAATGAGACCACCACCTCCACTTCCTTGAATATGAAGAACCTAATGCCTTCATCAAGCGCGCCCATTACCACTATTCCCTTAATCATATTCAGAAGTCCGCATCTCGATTCTTCCCCAACACCTCTGTTACCAAGCGATTGGAACAAATAGTGAGAAAGACTACCACATCCACTCAGCTAGCTATGGGAGTGGAGAAAGAAAAGGTTACCCTTCCTTCTGAGTACGAAGAATTCACATTGGTGTTTCAGAAAGAATCCACTGACCACATTCCCCCCTCTTGACCTTATGACCATGCCATTAACCTAAAGGAGTCCTTCACACCAAAGGTCTCCAAGATCTATCCATTATCCCCTGATGAAAAGAAGGCAGCTAAGGACTTTATTGAAAAGAACCTTGCATCGGGAAAGATACGTCCTTCAAACTCCCCCCAGGCATCCCCATTCTTTTTTGTTAAAAAGAAAGACGGAGGCCTCCGTTCCTGCCAAGACTACCAATACTTGAACAAACATACCATCCAAGATGCCTATCCCCTTCCCCTCATCTCTGACCTCGTTGATAAACTCAAAAATGCCAAGGTATTCACCAAGTTCGATGTACGCTGGGGCTATGTACAACAACGTCAGAATCAAGGATGGAGACCAATGGAAAGCTGCCTTTATCACCCACAAAGGACTCTTTGAACCAACCATTATGTTCTTCGGCATGACAAACTCCCCCCCCACCTTCTAATGATTCATGAACGACTCTTTTCAAGACTACAGCACTAAAGAGTGGCTTGTCATCTATATGGACGACCTCCTCATCCTCTCCCCTAACCAAGAAACCCATAATGAATGAACAAAGAAAGTATTACAGCGTATGAAAAACCGGGACTTGTACCTGAAACTGGAAAAGTGCAAGTTCAACATCCAGGAAGTCAAATACCTGGGCATGATCATCAAACCAGGAAACATTGCTATGAACCCAGTAAAACTCCAGGGGATCGTGGAATGACCCACTTCACAAAAGGTTTGGGACGTTCGCTTCTTCTTAGGCTTTGCCAACTTCTACCGACGATTCATTCCCCATTACTCCGATATTGCATGACCACTTTTAAACCCGATGAAGAAGAACATGGCCTGAAAGATGTGAGGAAGCCTTTCAAGAGTTGAAGAAGATTTTTCTTTCACAGCCTGTTCTCCACATGCCTGACATCATGAAACCCTTTGCCATCACCTCAGATGCCTCCAAACATGCATCTGGAGGCATGCTTCTACAACAGGACTCAAATAGCGAGTGGCATCCTTGTGGATATATATCCCAGACCTTCTCTGCCACAGAACGTAACTATGCCATCTATGATTGGGAACTTTTAGCTGTTATTCAAGCCCTAAAGACCTGGAGGCATTATCTTCATGGTTCTCCATTCCCCGTCCTCATCTGGACAGACCACAAGAATCTCACTTACTTCTGCCAGCCCCAGAAATTAAACAGACGGCAGGCCTGATGGCTACTCGATTTGGCTGACTTTGACCTGAAAATTGACCATGTTCCTGGTCACCTCTTGTCTGCACCTGATGCCCTCTCCCACCACCCTGACTACATCCCTGAGAACAATGACAACAATGACAACACCACCCTCCTCTCTGATGACATATTCATAAACCTTGTTGACAGTACGCTCCATGACAAAATCTCCTCCTCCTCCCCCTCCAACCCACTTATCGCAGATTCTCTTCATGCCATGGAGGGTCTATCTTCTCATTTTCACTCCTGACTCTCTGATTGGTCTTATGATGGGCAAGTCCTCACTTACAAGAGACAGATCTATGTGCCTGATGACTAGGATCTCCAATTATCAGTGGTACAACACCACCATGACCATGATAGTGCTGGCCACCCGGAAAACCTGAAAACTCACCAACTGGTTGCTGCTGAATTCTGGTGGCCTGGCCTCTCCACTTTTATCAGGAAATATGTCAAAGGCTGTGCTATTTGCCAGCAGAACAAAACCAATACACATCCATCACACCCTCCCCTTACTCCCATTCCATCATCCACATCATGACCATTCCAGCAGATCTCCTGCAATCTCATCACCGATCTTCCCCCATCCGCCAACGGCTTTGATACCCTGTTGGTCGTAGTAGACCACAGGCTTACAAAGGGGGTAATTCTTTGCCCCACAAAGAAAACCATCACCACCAAAGAGGTAGCAGCCCTTTTCTATCACAAAGTATTCAAACGGTTTGGACTCTATGACAAGATTATCCCTAACTGTGGCCCCCAATTTGCATCCTCCTTCACCAAAGAGCTCGGAAAGCTCTTGAACTATGACCTCTCCTCTCCACTGCATACCACCCCAAAACTGATGGTGAAACGGAATGTGTCAACCAGGAAGTCAAAACATACCTATGGATCTACTGCAGAAACAACCCAGAAACAACTCAGAAACATGGGCGGATCACATCACAACGGCTAAGTTCACACACAATCACCACCCACACTCTGTAACTAACCAATCTCCGTTTTATCTCATGATGGGCTATGAACCTTGTGCCTTTCCCACTGTCGTCAAAGAAACGAACATCCCTGCAACCGAAGAATGGATCAAGAAAATTGAAGAAGCGAGGAAAGAGGCCCTGGCAGCCCATGAGCTGGCCAGGCAGACGATGAAAGCACAAACTTCATGTTCGTTCACCCCATTCAAGAAAGAAGACAAGGTCTGGCTAGAAGCCAAGAATCTCCATCGCTCTATCAAAAATCCAAAGTTCGTGCCCAAATGGGAAGGACCCTTCTCCATCATTGACCTTCTGTCCCCCATCACGTATAAACTCCAACTCCCGAGAACCTGGCATATCCACAACACATTCCATGCCTCCCTTCTATCCCCATATAAAGAAAATGACATTCACAGCCAAAACTTCCTGAAACCACCACCTGATCTGATCCAGGGCGAGGAACAGTTTGAAATGGAAGCCATCTTACGACATTGAGGCACACCCAGACAAAGGCAGTTCCTAATCAAGTGGAAGGGCTATCCCACATCTGACAACTCCTGGGAATCCAAATGAAACCTTGGGAATGCCAAGGATCTCCTTTTGACATATGTATAAAGCTGCACGCCCTAAAATCTTCCCCCTCAAACACAATGTCTCCACTTGCTTTACCGATGCTGTTACTAAACTCTGCACTCATGCCTCGCCCAGTACTCCCCCTCACTGCTTGTCACGATGGAACAGAAATAAACCCTGAAGATCTCATCCCCCTTATCACTTTCCTCAATGACACACCATCCATGACCCATTTGAACTTCCACATGGATGCAGGTTTATCCATGGACTGCCTCATTTGTGTCTACCATCTTTGCCTTTCTCTTCAAAACAACATTAATACCATTGACTGAATTGTGTCAAATTCCTTCTCTTATGCCACTCTTCCCCTTCACGTTCATCCTGATGCCAAAAAACAAAAGCTTGCCATTCTTACTGCCTTAGACCAACTTCACTTTCACAATATGATAGAGTATATTAGATTTTCACCACGGATAACCCTCTTCTGAGCTATCACCCCCACTACAATGAGACCTGCTACTCCTGCCACCATCTGGGACATTACCAGAAGGATTGTTGATGGTACCATTGCCTCTTGTGTGACCAAATGAAACCAGGACATATGAAGAAACATTGCCCTGGCCAACCCATTTGTACCACCTGGAAAGGTACTCCTGTTGCTCCTCATCTCTCTAATCCTCCTGCTCAAAGTGGAGAATCCTCCAATATCCCTCTCCCTGTCCCTCCTCCTCGATGTCTCACTCTACCATTCCCCACTTCTATCCCAGCCCCAACTCCCTTGTGGTTGTTCCTTCCCCCTCATATCCCTGTAAACGATGAAGATGACGAACCTGAGGAAGAAGACATTACTGAGGTAAAGTGACTCGGTGTGGATGACAACGACTACCAGCTGCTTGCTGATTTGATTGCCTAATGAGCTTCATCCACCTTCCCATCCTCTATCCTAGCCAATGCTGGATGGGAGCGCAATTCCCCATCCCCTTCTCTGGACCTTCAGGATGCCAAGCTTGCTAACATACTCTAGGGATCAATGTCCCACACCAACCCCGTCATCCGCACCCCACTTTGGGACTGACTCTATGTCTTTAATGGAAGATCTGGTGACTTCCACCATACAAAGGGGGTAATGTTACAATTTCTTGCCTGTTTCTTCGCCACTTTATTCTTTTTCCTTTACTGAACATATCCACCATCCTAGTACTAATAACCCTGCTTACAATCCAATCTGTTCCAACACAGATTTTTACCTCTTCCTTCTTAGTCAACGTCCATTCCAACACAGACTCTTTCTTCTATGGCATTCTTCCATGTTCTATTGGGTGAGCCATCATCCAATCACATTATTCCTTCATATCGTACAATAGTTTCATTTCCCTTTATGTTCTATTTTCCCATACCTTGTTAATTCATATAAGTAGCACAGTACGATACAGAAGGGGTCTTAAGCTTGATCTGCTTGGACTTCCGCCTTGTCTTATGATAGCGTGAATCCATCCTCTGTGAACCTTCACGTTTGTCACCTGGTTCTTGCTCTAGCTTCACTTGAACTCAGGCCCTCCTTGTCGCGTTGACTTGGAGTATTTTCTCGAATCTTTGGACTCACCAGCTTTCCACTGTTATTATAGGCTCGTTGTCCTAGATGACATTCAAGACCTAGAACCCTTGATGCTTTGTTCTTCCGAGCTCTACATTAGTCCCTACCTGGGCCTAGCATAACAGAACTCATGGAAACAATCCGCCCAGTCTGACACCCTCCAAACCGGACCCCACACACTGACATTAACATTGCTGACAACCCAACCACAGCAGCACAAGAGGACCACAGAGCAACATCAGAAGATGATATCTGCATATACACCAACGAGTTAGGCTACAAGAGACACATTGGAGCTGCTGCTATCCTTAAACACAGAGGCACCACCAAGAAATGCCTCCAATTCTACCTAGTTCTGGACACCCAACACACAGTCTACGAGGGTGAAACGGTGGACTAATATTGGTGGCACACCTACTAACAGACAAAATAGATGCCACATGAATCTCTATCACCACCAATAACCAAGCCACCATAAGAGCAGCCATCTCTCGTCATTCCCAACCTGGCCACTACCTTACTGACCACTTCCACAGAATCCTGGCCTGAACACTCAAAGCCCTCAATGTCAACAAGATCAAACTCTGATGGGTGGCTAGCCACACCGGGATAAATGGCAATAAAGAGGCCGATAAAGAAGCAAAAAACACAGCACTCAATGACACATCAGACCCCTTGCTCCTTCCCCCAGCCCTCCAGTTCAAATGCCAAAACCAATGCCAATGCCACCCTAGAAGACACTACCTCCCCTAGCAAATCCACAGTGAAACAGGTCTTTAACGTGAACCTTAAAACCACCAATCACACAATTTTCAGCTCATTACCCCACACCCAACTTGCTCAGCGCATAGACCCCACCATGCCATCCCACAAATACCTGGAAATGGTAGGACCACTACTCAACAGACACTCATCCATTATTTTTCAGTTATAAACAGGCCATGCACCCCTCAACAAACACCTACACCACACCGAAAAAGCAGACAACCTGTACTGCCCAAAATGCAATGACAGGCTGGAGACAGTCCTACATTTCATCCTAGAATGTCCACACTACAAGCGCCATCAAGTGGTGCTCTGCTGTAAGCTCCACCACAAAGCTCGCAACATCACTAACCTGCTTGCAGACCTGGAATACATACACACCACACTCACATATGTGCATGCCACAGAGCAATTTGCCTTCATGCACAAAAACCTATCCCCACCACCCACCAACTAAAGACACAAAAAACCCACACCAGCTGACCCACCAATACAAGACCCACTCACATCACAACCCCCACCTCTCTGCTATATAACATGAAGAGAAGGAGACATGGCCCACATGCCCCACTTGCCCAAATCCCCCCCTTCTCTCCCCATTTCCTTTTTTCCTTTTTCTCTTATCATTTTTCTAAGCATAGTGACATTTATGCACCCCTAATCTCCCTGCTTTACCACTGCAATGACTGTGCACTCACACACAGCTGCCTTTCTCAGACAGTACATGTTAATATGGCAGCAAGGGACCAGAGCAACCCTCCACCACTCCAACCCCATGGGAACAGAGCCAATACCATAGAAACCCCCAGACAGTATATAAACACAAGTACGATAGAGTAGATACTGCCTACCATGAGACATGACCTCAACGGGCGTAAAACAAGGATTAAAAAAAAAAAAAAGATGCTAGAATAGATAACAATATGACTAGCCAGAAGTTAAGATTCACTAATAAAATATACCTAAAATGGTTTGTGATAACTAGTCATAGAAAGAGATAAGAAGAAACACAATATACCCATCTTGACTTTTCTTAAAAGGCAGAATGTAATCTGGGAAGATTTGAGAGACTTGGTAAGATGTCTGTCCTCTAATGTCAATATATTACATTATTGTCATGAGCTAATCTACAAAGGGCATATAATGGTCACAAATGAGCATACCCCTAGCTCCTGTAAACATACATAAGAGCAAGCATGAGATGGAAAGAAAAGCAACTAAAAAGCACATGTGGGAAAAACAAAAAGAAGTTATAATTTGATGCCAACAGACAAAACAGTTTATAGTGTTAGAATCAGTAGTTGTGATCCTCTTCTTGAAGTTGAGCCTGTATGTTGTGCTAAACTATGAAGGAATTTGAGGGTGACCTGAAAAAAGATCAGTAAGTGAAAGAACTAAAGTGAAATTTGTACATAATATGGCTAGGGAGCTTAGCAGAAAAAGAAAAAAAATTGTGAGAAGCATGTACAATATTGTTGAGATTATCAATGATGATGAGAATAAGTGAATAAAAGTGATAAAAACAATTCTCTATATCCAAAGAATAAAAAGAATAATCATAAAAGCTTATAAAGGGAGGTGCTTTAGTACAAATGATAATCTGTAGATGTTCAAGTGCATTATAAATAAAGTGATTAATACATGCTTTCAGAGAAAGAAATGTGAAAGCAGTTGGCAAAGGGAATGTTAATAGAGAAGGATTAGTAAGATATGCAGAGATGGATCAGATCAACTGCATGGTCCTTTTAAGTACTGTTTTAAAGTCAGAAAGGGACTAAAAACCATAGTGGACATAAGAGTGAATGGTGGGGAAATTATAAACCAGAGGGGTGGACATGGCCAGCCTAGTTGAGAGCAAGAACTGGATGCTGCCCAGAGCAACAATAACATCTGAATAGGGATTGGAGGTATGTATTGATGAGAATTTGGTTTATGGAGTTTATCTGTCTATTTATTAGTTCATGCTAAGGATTATATTAGCTAGTGCAAATAGAGGGAAGAAGCATGTATAATTGGTTGATAGTGGACATCAGACATGGTTTTAAACTGGGTTTTCAAACAATTAATCAAAAGATCAAATAAAGTTAGAATCAATTGTGAGCTATAAGGGTATAACACCCAGGGAAAGAAAATAAACTACAAAGATCATCAATAGAATAACAAAGTAAAAATATATAACAATAGAACTAACTTGAGTTAGTATGTAGTTAAACCCAACTGACCTTTGCCTTGCTCTAGTGTCTATAACCTAACTAATCTAACCTTCCTAGAATTGAATAATAATATGTAAACACATGATTAGAACAATGAATCAATAGAATAATTGCATGGATAGCCTCAAGAGTGTTAGATATCACTCAAGCTTAGGCCTCAAAGTGAGTCAAGAGAAAAGATGAGGATTCCAAACTAAAGAAACGATACAGAAATGTCCCTACTTATATACTGTCTAAAGACTC
>JBBPTN010000333.1:0-13673 GCA_038094075.1 Xerocomus spinulosus | reverse complement strand
TGAAGACGACGAGGGTAGATGCGCAATAGTGCACCACCACTGACGATAATGATGAGGGTGAGGGCAAGGTGGGTGCTGTTAGTTTTTTTATCACAAGTGTTGTAGTTACCTCGCTGTCTCAATAATAGATTTTTTTTTCAATGCCGCTTGAAAGGAATGATCTACTGTGTCTACAATAGGACTATGTAGTACTACGTTCAGCTACTGTAGCGGATGTACGCTATATTGCGCAATATAGTCGCCGTTGTAGTTGCTATGGTATCTACGGCTAGCTATGTGGCTCTGCTACTGCTTACTATATAGAGCTGTATAGTATTAGGTGGTGCTACAGTGGACAAAAGTAGTAGGGGATCTTGATTGGAACTACAGGTACAATGTAGACTATATAGCGCTACAGTAGTATTTTTTTTTTCCTGATGACGCCGATGTGAAACAGGCAAGGATGCACACGTCTCAATCAATAAATTTTTATAAATTTTTCAGAGCCCATCATCCAAGAACGGTTCTGGTCTTGATGCACGCCTTGCCCGCTGGCAAATCAAGCTGCAAGAGCTCTACAAAAACAAATATGATCAAGGGATGACTTATATCGGCCCAATGGGTCCACTGCTGCTTACTCTGGTGATGGTGCTTGATTGGAGTAAGTCTCATCCTTTCCATCACAAATTGATTCTTATTTTTGTCTAGGAGGAGGGACAGGCAACTTTGAAGGTCCCTCCGAATATTGAGTTGTTCAACCTGGCGAACAAAGCGCCAATGTTGCACCCTACACAACAAGCCGCCGCCTTGTCAATTGCTGCACCCACCATCGATGTCAATTCGCTGACGTCGTTTCTTCTTCTTCAAATGCTCACAAACTCCGGTCTCTTGCCCTCCACTCCCAACGCCACTTCAAGTAATACTACTCAGACCACCACCAACATTCCTGCCCATCCAGCCACATCCACACAGAAACCCGTGGATCTACCCGCATCCCCACCTACCTATTCGCCGACCAAACCTAGACGTTTTCTCTCACACGCTGAAGCCCACCTCGCCATATCCAATGCTACTGGTTTCGAGTACGACTTCAAGCTCCACAGCATCGGCCCAGACATTCTCTCCAAGGTCGACGACAAGGTACCTGCTGGGATCGGTGTTCCGATCGGTGACATCCTTGAGGCCACAGAGTAGATTTTCTGCATGACTGTGTGGTAAATATCGTACCTTAATTATGCAGGATATGCGGTCATGACCGATTACCGTGCGATCCTGCAACACCGTGTTTGCTACTCTGAGTCACCACTCTCAGGAATCTTGCAAAACATCAGTCATATTGCAAGACCTGTACTCGACAACACTGCACGCACCTCGCCCGCCATCCGCCTCCTTCCCATTTTGGCCCAATGGCGATGCAACCGCCGCCGCCTGCCCTACCTGCACTTTCACCCCCGTGCTCGCTCTGGCCCGCCGTGCAACGTGATGCCGACACCAACGTCCAGCATGTGGCCTTGGCTTTCTCTCACCCTACCCCTTCCATTCCACGGTGGACGCGACAGCGACAACAATGCGATAGCGACGATAGCGCAACCATCGCGCCGCCATTGTCATCGCCAGGTCTCCCTCCCCTTGCCTGCCACATAGCCAATGGCCAGCAAATGGCACCAACACCGACGTGTCACAACGTGCCAACAATCACAACCAGGCCACAATGGCGCTCGCACCACACACAATGGCGAGGACAACAAGAACGGCGCAACCGGCGTACCATTACGGCGACAACTAGAGCAGCAAGGTAACTACCCACCTCGAGTATCCTGACGACGGCAGAACAGCTGCTACAACCACAGCAACGGCGAGGGGCAGCGGTGCGTACACTACCCATGCGGTGAGGACGGTGAGGCTTACAGCGCGTGTCACACTACGGCGACGACGAGAGCGGCAAAGGCAACGCAATTGCGTGCCCACTGCCAGCACCCCGACGACGGTGCAACCGCACGCACGCCATGACCACCACGGCGACAGAAAGGGGGGCGGCAAAACAGCGAGTCCGCCACGACGACGGGACGCAGCAGTTCACACACCATCCACACAATGAGGTTAGTGAGGGTGGTGTAATGGCGCATGTACCACCGCGACCACAGGTAGCGAGGGAGGCACAACAGCGTCACGCGCACCACCACCACAATCAAAAAGGTGAGTACAGCGCAATGACCGCAGTGGTGTCTAGGGGCACTGGACACGAGTGAGGTGATTAACCAACGATATCACAGCGATCGTGCTAGCACAATCACTGTGACATCGTTGTGGCTACCTTGTCAGAATGATGAGTGTAGTGCACGTTGCGGTAAATGCGCTCGGTAGGGCTGACAGGATATTTGTACAAGTACAGCAGCAGCATAGATATATCCTATGTACAATAAAACGAAAGAAATGTACACATTTGAATAAATCTCCTATACATGGTACACGAATTTGACTGAAACGCGTACTTAAGTTAGTATTGCCTTTTTAGTGCGACCGTATTTCTCTCATTCGTCATTCGTCAGTAAACTATGTACCTAGTAGTATGTAGCATGCACGAACTCATTCCATTTCTCATGTTCAATGTAAAATCATTTATTCATGTACACTACTACAATACAAACAGTCTAATGGAATGGCGTTGGCCCGTTGTCGTCACCGGTGCATGGCAGTTGTGGCGAACAAACTGCTGCACCGCGCTCGCTGATGCCGCCATCATCGCCATCGTGTGGTGTCGGACAACAGTCGCGCTCGGGTGGTGCGCATCCAATCCTCCTTGTCGTTGGCACTGTAGTGATGGTGTGCTGTTGCACCCCATCCGCTGCTGCCGTCGTGGTGGTGGGAGCACTGTTACGCCGCCTTGCCGTCTTCGTCGCGGTGGTAGGATGGTGTGCGCGCAATGCAACACTCATCGTACTGATGGCGATGGTGCAGCGCTCGCCATCGCGGTCGTCACAGTGAAGTGGAGGGGTATGTTGTTTGCAGCCGTTGTCGTCGTAGTCACTGCACGTCCCTCGCCATCGCCATCGCCATCGCCATCGCCATCGCCATCGCCGTTGTTGTGATGGTGGCACTCCCCTTATGCTCGTCGCCGTGGTGGTGATGACCAGTGTGCCGTTGCGCCCTCCTCAACTTCGTCGCCGTCGCCGTTGTTGCCGGGATAGTGGTGCGTCATTGTGCTCCCCGCACCTTCATCGTCGCCATCGTCGCAGAGGGCCAATGCGCCCCACACCGCTGCTGTCACTGTTGTGGTGGATGTGGTGCACCGGTGTGTCGCTCCTCTGATGCGTCATCGCTGTTTGGCTGCCATCACTGTTTTCGTGGTGGTGGACGAGCAGCCGTGCCCTCACCACCCTCGCTGTTGTTGAGATTGTGGCGGGTGTGCCATTGCGTCCCCTCGCCCTAGTGTGTGGTGGTGTTGGTGTTGTGTCGTCGTTGTCGTTTAGGGAGTGGCAGGACCACTGTTGTGGTGGTAGTGGGCACGCGAAGAGCAGCACAGTGGCGGGCGTCGGGCGTGAAAAACAGCGCGGGAACATGATGGCGGCGGCGTATTTTGCAAAAGATTGGCGAAAGTCTTGCAAGCTAAGGTGTGCACCAGGATAATGTGGGATTGCATATAGTACGGTACTGTTTACTACTGTATTTCCTGCATCATGGGGTTACGATAGTTAGCGCATTCTATGCAAAACACCCTGCGGGATGGGTGCATTCGGACCCTCATGGCCACGATAAAAGGCGGTTGTCAACTGCGCTGTGGCCAGTCTGCAATAGAAGGATAGAGAATATAAGATAGGCTGCCCTCCATCTTCTCTCGTGGAAAGCAGATCGTGTTGCCGCCATCTTAATCATTGCAGAACCTCCTCCAAATTCAAAAGCGTTTGTTACCGATTGATAAAATGAAGCCATGCTGCATTACAGAGCTTAGAAGCAGATGAAGACATGGAAAGAACTAATGCTAGTGCACCATCATCGACGGGGCAACTGGGTGAATCGAGAGAATGATGCACCTGTTTGTACGAATGCATTAAGGGCATTAAAGATATAAAGGGGAGAGGGCTTAAAAATAACCTGGGTTAAAGACTAAAATAAATTTGTGGTCATACCCTCTTTCCTAAAACCAGCCATGCTCTTCAGGTGGTTCTCCGCCCTCTGTTCGGCCGGTGCGTATAGGTCGAATGCTTCCTCGACAGTCATTTGGGGCTGTTCCCCTGGTTCGCTGTCGATCGCTGTAATGAAAACACACCACGCTTTTTCATTGTACTTTCCCCCAAGCTCGGCTTTCAGGCGACCGATGGCTTCAGGAATCCCTACTCTGCTGCTCTGCAGGGTAAATTCATGCGGGATGGCTTCGGTGGCTTCGTTCCTAACAATTCCATCGCTCGCATTTTCGTGAGACCTGCATCTTTTCGTTAACTGAGAAAATATGGTGATAGCGAACTTACTCTTCATTGGCCCGCTCGTTGGATTCCTGTGCAGCATTTCCAATGGCTTTCGATTCCCCTCCGGAAGCATAGTCCAGATCCATGTTCGTGTCTTCTATGATAGGCTGTCTGCAAATCATGAAGCCAGGCAGATAACAGTATAGAGCAGTATAGAATATAACTCACGGCGTCAAGCGCCCAGAAGACACAGGCTGCGTGATTTCAGTTTCGCCTGACGCATCTGAGAGACTGGTGTCCCGCTGAAGTATTAGACTTCCCCTGCAAACACACTGGCCCTGAAGCAACTTACTGAACACCTGGTGTGAAAATGTGATCCTGCTCTGCAATTACGAACCGCACAGCAGGCGCCTGGCATTCGTTCCACATTGGGACCGGCCCTGTTATGTTGGAATCGAAGGATTCGTCCTCTAGTTCCTCCCGCCACTCAAGATTGTTTGCAAATCGAACGAGAAGATTGAATGCGGCGTTGAACTTCTTGTTAAAGTCGTAATGGTTGATATTCCCAGCTGTCCATTGTTGCTCCGGTGCGAATTCAGGAGCGATCATCTCCTTAGGGTAGACGACCTTAGGTTGGACGTGATCATATTGAGGCCGCAACAAACCTATGAGCTCATGATCAGCTACAATATATTTGTAGATGAGACACTTACTGAATACGCCTATATTGCCGGGATGAACGGGGTCTGCAACAAGATACTTATGGAACATGGCCGGGATGTCTTCGAAGCTCTCTGAGAACCAGTCAAACCGTTCCCGGACTACGTACTCGTCAAAAACTCGTAGGTGGTCTCGCCCGTCGCTCTGCATAGTGTGGGCAAACAACTCGTCAACCACCATGCGCCGAATGACGAGATATTGTAGAAGCTTGTTCCCCGTTTTGTTGATGGAGTCGGTGACGAAGGTGGCCGGCTGATTGGCAACCCTAGGGGGTTTGCCCGCTTCTGAAAGCCAGTATACTACAGAGTAGCATAATTGGAGCCATGCTTTATGGTACCTATGTGGCAAAGGTAGGCATCCAGTAGGAATGCTGGCTGTCCCATCGACGCGATACGCCGGCACACGATACCGTTCGTATTCTTTGCCGTTTGCATCCCTGTATGTGCCGCGAATCGGAACACCGTACCACACCATGTTTGGCTCGTACTCTTCCCAGCTGGCCAATGGCATCGTTTGACGTACTGAAGGAATAAGAAATGAATCGATGCCAGTTGTGCGGTATGCAGTGATGGGAGGCATGGCGTATATAGATGGCAGGAGCGCCCCATGCATCCTTTGAATTTATACATATTTGACCTCCCGGATGTGGTTGTCTTGTTTGACTAACACCGCACTGCATCCGTCCAAAAAGTTCACCATATTGAGCCACCCAACGCTACAGAAAGTCTCACCTTCGTCCGTTTATCATTTTTTATGGTACACCATGATGGTCAAACAAAATCGTACTGGCTGCATTTCAATCCATGCGTGGACCGTTGTGCAATTTTTGGGGACCATTGCATGCCACATGCCAATCTGGGATGAATGGAGACGAATGGCGCATCTAGCACCGACCACGCAGGACGCAGTGACCATGGTGCCGAGGGACCAAGAATAAATGCTTTGTTAATTTGTCTCATTTTCCCTCTTTGGGTGCTAACCATAAGATTGGGTGGTGACGATTTCGTCGGGGTGTAAAATTTAGACTATACAGCTGACTCGAAAGGCCGCCTGGCGCCGGCAAACACCTTACTTGACGCATTTTAAACCAAAGGATTTGTACCGTGTAAGTATCCATCGGATACTCTGAATGAAATGATACTACAGTACCAATATGGCAACAGTGCAAACAAAGACCAAAAAGGGAAAAGTTGGTTGGTGAGTTGGTTCCCACGCAATTATGATCCCCGGACCCAAGAAACCTTGTCAAGCAAGGCAATATGCTCATAATGCATAGAGTTGGGACCCGTCCAACTTTAGTACATTGCCATGGATATGCAAGACGACCATGTGTAGTGACAAACCATCATGTCATGGTCTTCAGCCAACTTTGCTATATACGCTGGACAAAAGCATCGAAATGCGGCTTGTGCACGGAAACAAACATATTCCGGGAGGTTACTCTGCTGTTTTGCAGGTGGGCAAACATGGGTTTATGGATATGGCGCGTTGCCTTTTATTTCAACGACAGCATTGCACCCATGATAGGAAACAGGCTAATCTTCATCCCCCATGCTAACGGTGGCGACGAGGGCAACGCAGCCGCGTGCCCCTAGTGACATGGTACGCACTCCCAGCCACTTCCATGGTCATGATGGTGAGGGCGAAGGGCGTTGACCTGAGCACGCATCCCCAACTACCACGACATTGGCGGGGGTGCGGGAGATGGCATTCACAGCGATGATGGAGCGGTGGCGCAAAGGCGCGTCCACTACCACCACGACAATGACAGTGGCAGTGCGCTGTCACCACCACCACGGCAAGCCCAGCGAGGACGCGCACATACGCACTGCCAGTATCACGACAGCGGTGGCGAGGGCATGGTAGGCGTAATGACCACAGTGACGAAGACGGTGGCGTGGGCGAGGGGCGTGCAAGTACACACCACCGCCACAAGCGCAACGACGATAACGGCAAGGGTGGAGGGCACGACTGCACGTCACCACCACAGCGACAAGGAGGTTCAATGGCACTGCATCATCATCATCACGGGCCTGGGCCTGCAACATAGAAAGACGAATGTCGCAAGGCAGCTACTTCATCCCGATAGCCCATGCCATGGAGATCGTCTCTTGGTGTTATTGGAGAGGACGGATATTCCTGGCCTTTGCGATGCGAGCAAAGCCACCAATCTTCATCGCCTGAAGGACTTGGATGTACTTTGCACTGACACAATGTTACAGGACGTTGCTGTTTCGGAGATAATGGCATTTCAGACAGACAAGCACATTCGGGAAACTATCACCGATGTCGTAGATTCATCTGCTTAGTTTTCATATTGCAATGCGTATGTGCGAAGATACTAAGTTCTATGGAGGTCCAAACGACACAAAATGTGCGCGCACGATATCTGGGGTCGCGCGCACAAATTACGTGCTGAGGTTGCACATACAACACAAGTGATCGGGTTCGTTGTCGGGGAGCAAATGTAAATGTGCAACCAGCGAATGCATAGAGAAGAAGTACGATGTAAACAAGGCTGACTACACGGTCCTGGACCTGAGGGAAGCACGGATATGTTCATCCGTCTGAATGTCCATCACATCCAATAGCGCGATATCCTGTAAGACTAAATCGCATCGTAGTGTGTCTGAATCTCTGATACGAGCAAGGGTGGCTTCCTTGCACAGAGTACAGAGCCCAGGTATGTCTGCATTTTCTAGTAACGCTAACAGATCTTCCCCGTAGCAAGGGGTATCCGGATGGAGGATTTGCCGTGCCACTCCATTCCACCACTCATCCTTCCAGGTTGCGGTGCACCGTGAGCGTGTGGTGCATGTGTCGGGTCGGATGAGTCTGGGTTCGGTGTAAGCGACAGCACGGTGGTTTTCTTCGATAGCTGCTTTTGTGTGCGCTAGAGTGTAAAAAAAATCAAGGCCCATCCGCTGTGCCTCAATGCGAGAGATTGACACTAGTGGACGGGACAATAGCTGTACGAATGCAGGCTGCACCCATTGGTCGACACGGTACATGCGACCAAGCTGCAACCTCAATGACGAGTCGCTTGGCAACAGCCGGGCTAGCTCATCAACTGCATGTTGGAAGCCGTGTGGGATGTCGAAGAATGCTGAAAGCATGAGTACTGAGATCAGAAAATCTTGACGATGGTCTGTGCTGACATAGCTGGATATGGTGTTAGTTGGTAAGATGCGGAAAAATATAGTACATACCCGCCGAACAAGAAAGTGAGAAGATGGTCGAATTCTTGACGAACAATACCATCCAGAACAATTGGGTTCGCGTCACAAGTTCCTTCTTTCACCAAATCATTGTCGCCCGGTATTTCTGGTCGAGGGAGCGACAAGACAGACTCCATGAATGCAGACTGCTTCCTGAGTAGACCTGAATAGAGTCTGTAAAGCGTGTATTGGTTCAGTCCTCGCACCTGGTATTAACAATTTTCAGTAAACAGTAGACGGAGAAGGAGAAAACGGACCAAAAATACGACAGTTCCGTCACTAAAGTAGAACTCAGGATGCTGTTCACACGGAACGCTTGAGGAATGGGTGAATTGACTAGCTGGCGATGGTGATTGACTAAGTGGTGGGAGGCTGGATGGCGGAGTCAATGGAAATGACTGGGAGGCCATGATGAATGGATACCTGCTACATGCGCGATGGGAGAAGTACCTTATGTACCCTGCGACTTGCTCAGAGATGCGGGCAAATTCACAACGGCCGGATTCCTCCACGTCTACTGAGTTGGCATTAGTCCCTACCTTCACATGCATTGCAGTACGTGTACGCAACGATGTTTCGATGTGGAAGTTAGGTCGTGGCTGAGTTCGGATGCTTGGGTGGGGCTAATTCCATTCCCATGGTGAACGGCATCTCTGAATTGAGCCCAACGACGGATGTCTGAAGACGTGGACTTCCCTGGCCTTCCTGGTGAGGGATGGAGTCCCTATGCTCAGCAAATCCATCAAACCCTGCAAAATGCCTACAGGCATGCATTGGACCTTTTAACCCAAAACGATACTGACCCACTCCAGCTTCACATTCACACCTACCGAATCAATCACCAAATCATCCCACTGCTTGAGGCCCTTCAACACGAGGTGGAAGACATAAACTGGATCTCCACCTGCGCACATAAGTTTGGTGCAGTTTTGAGTGCCCTTGAGAACGTTGCGCTCGCTGTAGCTGGACGGTGAGTAATCGCTTCGGATCTTAACAACATAATAATTTGTCTCGCAGGGATGGAACTTCTGGCGAGCTCGTTTTTGTCACACCAGTAGCTTCAGGCGAAACTGGACCAAACCGTGGCCGCCCTGCCTTGCAATTCAATATGCACTGGTTAGCGGATGCTGTTTCATCTGTGCGCCGCATCCCATTGCAAACACTTGCGTATGCCCTTGAAGGGGACCGGGGTACTTTACGCCGACATCTACACCTCAATGGTCTCGATAGACGCTTTTCTGACATCCAGGATAACGAGCTTGATGAGCCCATTCGTCACTACAAACGCAGCCGCCCAAGTGCCGGTCTGCGCTTCGTCATTGCTTCACTCAAGTCACATGGGCTACATGTACAACGAGAGCGGATCCGAATGTCAACCCAGCGTGTCGATCCATTAGGGCAAATTTTTCGTCACCAGATTCAACGACGGGTATATGAATCTCCACGGTCAAATTACGTGTGGCATATCGACGGCCACCACAAGCTGATCCGATGGGGCATTGTGATTCACGGGATGATTGATGGGCATTGCCGAACTGTAGGTCCTTCTTTTTTAAAAAATAATGCTATTATTTCATGTAATACAGGTTGTGGGTCTGCGTGCTAGCGCAAACAATAGCGCATCAACTGCATTCAGTCTCTTTTTGAGTGCAGTTCAAGGATTTGGCACCCCTTCACGGGTTCGTGGCGACCGTGGTGGCGAGAACATCAATGTAGCAATATGGATGGTTGAACACCGTGGACCTAATCGCGAGTCTTTTCTATGGGGAAAATCAACATGCAACTCACGCATAGAACGGCTCTGGGTTGATACAGGAATTCAGTTTGTTCGTGCATGGCGAGCATTTTTTGTGCGCCTTGAAGACACTCACATGCTCGATCCGGCCGATCCAAGTCATCGTTGGCTCCTTCATCACCTTTTCCTCACTGATCTTGATAATGACTGTCAGCAGTTTCAGAGTGGCTGGAACCATCACCCAATTTCCGCTCGAGGACATAATCAAACGCCGCTGGTGCGTATTTTGTTTTACATGCTTTACTACCCAGCTCATACGCATATTGTGATAGGATATGCGGTTTTATTGCAACTCCACCACGGCACATATGCTGAGTGTCATGAATCACATGCTAGCACCGGATTCAACCCGAACAGCGATGTTGCCATTGACCAATCTAGGAAAGTCAGAAGCCCCGCTGTCAGTGTACCGGCCTCAATCATCCCATTTCGCTCGCATCATGCACTCAAAGCCTTCACACAAGCACTTCAAGAAATCCAAAGCGAAGGGATCATCCCCAGCGGCTATGGGGTTGCAGAAGAGGAGTGGCCGAATGGGACGTACGCAGAAGTTGAGGTAATTTAAGTCGGGCGCAGTAGGACACAGTACTGATCTGCCGTTCGCCATCTGGTGGCCGCGTGCTGTCTTGTGGGTACAGGGTTTGGACGCCATGTTGCGAGTGTGCATGATTGAGGATGGGGAGTTGTAGCTAATGGCCTATAAACCACCTAGATATTCATCCAGGTGCCAGGTACGATACGCCGTCGTCTCTCATTTGTCCCTTCTCTTCGCACTCCAAATCCACCATACATAACATGTCTGCTCAGCCCCCGTGCTCGTTATTCACCCCTAGTGATCACAATGGTGGCAAACAGAAGAGCCATTGTTCAACCTGTGGTCGGAGCGAGCGCCGCCATCAGCGAAGATCTCAGACGGTACAGCCCAGTGTTGCTGCAATAGATAGTACACCTAATTCCCAGGGTGTGATGCCCGCTCCCAGTTCGGCAAATTCCGTCGTCCAAGATATCCTGAACCGGTACACCACACGGCTTCGACCACGAACAAATGGCAGCACCAGCTCTCGGAGTGAAGCCCTGGCTGGGTTACATCAGGGTTCCAGACTGCCCAGCGGTAAAGGCAGTAAAGCCATGTCCAGGCCAGCACGGTCCAGCCAAGCGGGTCGGAAGGCTACTGGTGGTGGGTCTATAGGACGGGTTGTTAAGGTTGGTAAAGTGATGATGATCCCGAGTGGATTGAATCAGGTATCTACTGCTTTACAGATTGTGTAGTCTACTAACTTTTCGAACCTCGATTTTTTAGAACGGACAGCTTCGCATCCCCAAGAAACCGTCCAAGCAAGATCGTGAAGATTACCGACGACGGGGGTTGCTTGTTAGCAAGGATGGCGAACATATTATTAGCTTCAATACCTCTTGGACCATGGCGGACGTCGATTGCTGGCTGCGCCGCCTTCTGCCAAAGCCATTTGCATGGCTTGACGCACGGCATGGAAAACCATCACTAGGGGAGTATCACTGGGTCCTGCTGAACTCACAGCACTTCAATTACTTCGTTCTCACTCGCCCGACTATCACTGGTGAAGAACTAGACGAGGTGAAGGGTCCATCGGGTCGAAAGTACACGGATTATTCTATCGTTATCAGTAATTTCATTCTTTTCTTAACTTGATGCCGAGCATGACCTCAATTCCCCAATGCACTTAGCGCCTCAACAATTTATCCCGGCCTCAGCATGTATGAACCTGGTCATCGCCAGACAGAGGCTTCTTGGCAACCACAGAGGCCCAACGGGCTCAGAAAGTGGGACACTTGAAGACTCGGAGGTTGATGAGATCAATCGGCCCTCAGACAGTTCCAACCCTTCTGACGAACCTGCATCTTCACTGTTACCTACCGTTGCTAAACCAGCACAGAACAAGGGAAAAGGTAGACAGGATCCAGCTGCCGTTTCCAACGTGGACTCCGAGTCCGAGTCCACGTCCATATCTGTATCTGAATCCGAGTCTGTGTCTGACGAGTCCAATTCTAACACCTCACTGGATGACAGTCAAATCATTGAAGACCATATTCTCCCAGTCGTCGTTTCTACAGCCACAGGTGACGCTTACATGACAGACTCAGATGCTGCAGATCAGTCGCAGTCAACCGCTCCTCGTGTATTCGATGATGGTCACGGGAGTAGTAGTATTCTGCAAGTAGCATCTAATGGTACGTTATTTATGTGCTACTCGTGATTCATGATTACGATACTGATGCGGCACCATGATAGCCTTGAAACGCCATGCCTCTGTGGCATTTGGTACCAGCCCTCCCCGGTCAGCACACGGCAGCAAGCGAGTCAAATCAGAAAGTTACCATCGCCAACCAGGTCACGATTTATTCTCATTGTGTACTCCTTTTTATTGACACGGCAATTCTCGATCCCTCAGCGAAGGAAGAGCAACCTGAGACTGGCCCCGGCGACTCCAATCGTCCACCAGTCGCTGGCTCTTCTAGATCTCCTATCCGTCGATCGTCCGCCCTGTATCCAGCCCGTGGTGCTCAAAACCCATGGCCATGGGCATAGGGTGAATAGCAATCTACCATCCTTCATTGGTTTGACGTACATTGTAATTCTGGACCTTCTCCTCCTCCTCCCTCCATTTGAATCAACTTTGCTTACTATTCGCACATTTACACCATCACCATCACTCCAAACACATTCGCTAATAGCTTCACATCGTACCAAATCAAATTACATGTACCTAGTATAGAATGACTGATTTGATCAATTCAGCACGTAATTTGTGCGCGCGCAACCTCAGCTCGTATTGTGCGCGCGACCCCAACAACTCTTATTGTGCGCACCATCTCTTATATTTTGCGCGCGACCCCAGATATCGTGCGCGCACATTTTGCACCGTTCGGACCTCCGTAAAGTTCAATGTTTTTTCGACCCATAGTGCCAACCGACTGAGAAAAGTATCACTCGCTCGTATGACAAAAGTAGCACTCCGTGTGTCTAAAATCACTCCATACGTGAAAGGTGGCGCATTTTTTTTGTGCTTTCAGACCCTTATACATATCTGCAAGTACTACTATATAGCACTGTAGTGATTTAGAAAATTTTCCAAATGTGCCTAATGATTACATGAACTTGGTTCCGAAAACGGTGGTGTGCGCACTCTTGGAAGTAGTGCGCGCTGTCCTGAGACCTTGACAGTGGTGCGTGATGATTTGTGGTGCAAAATGAACGCCTTACCATAGAACTAAGTCTCGGATGTGGCGCGTCGCATGCATTCAATTTGTTTTTGCGTTTGTTTGTCCATGAATTCATAAGTCGCGTCTCGGCTAACTTCTTGCTCTCTACCACACTCGTCCCTCAAAAGAGGGCTAGTCCGAGTCATTGGAGCGGTGTGCGTCAGTCGATCGGCACCTCATCAGAGGTGCCGTGATTCCGTTGCCTACTCGCCAGTGACAACCTGGTGAGATGTCCCCCTCCGTCTGCGAGAGGGGATGCTTGGCACACGGTCTTCCTCACTTGCCACCATATTGCGCGAACGAAAGAGCGCAAGAAGG
>JBBPTN010000332.1:0-21639 GCA_038094075.1 Xerocomus spinulosus | reverse complement strand
ATGCCTAGGAGGATTCAGGAGGTCATCAAGGCCAAAGGAGGATACACTTCCTACTAGATACCAATACCTCTAATACCAGCAACAAAACTGTTGCAATGACATGAGTGAATTAAAATGGTCATATCTCCGCCGCCCCTGGGTCCAATCACATGATCTAAGATGCTATAGATAGCCAAGAGTGTCTACCACATTTTGTTTCTCTACTGCTAAGCGAGATTCCCACACAATGACAAACTACATCGCAAACATTACAGAATTACCAAACATTGCAACAGTTTTGTTGCTCAGTGTATATGCAACCAGTTACTACAGCTACTACCAGCCACTACATAGCACAACATAATAGTACTACCCAGGTACTACATAGCACTATGGTCAGCTGTAGTATAAGGGGGAAGACAACTGGAGCTACCAGTGTTTTGTAAACTACATAGTACTACCAGTTTTTTTTTTTCCTGAAGTGATCAGGTGAGTTATGAACCTGGCACATAGTTTAGCATCACTGCATGATTCTGACATAGTAACAAATGTACCTTGAGAGCGCCATGCCGAACGTAGTGTAGAATGTGGCTACTTCCAAGGGGGGGTTAATTCTGACTGGAATATTGATGAAGGAGGTGTTAACACCAAGTATGTTGGCCCTAGTAATTCTGCCTTACAAAACTATCACCCATTTTTGACTGGTTCGTTTACCACTCTGCTTTTGATCATGTTGTCGACTTATATGTATACAAGTCAACCCTGTGACTCAAATGGGGCCTTTCACCCACTTGGGGCATCTCCCATTCCTGTTGAACCAAAGTCCAATGAGAACTAGTCACCCTTTAGTGACCAGCTTCAATTCAAGCTGGCTGACTTTCTTTTTAGTCGAAATCAGATGCCCGCATAGCAGATAGACACCTTGCTGGACATTTGGACTGCATCACTACAAAAGGCATGTTCACAGCCTCTTTTCCATGATCACTCTAAGTTATACCAGACCATCAACAAAGTTCAACTCAGCGACATCAACTGGAACTGCTTTACAGTTAAGTATGCACAAGATGGTAGCAAAGGGGAAGATATACCATGGATGGATGATGAGTACAATGTCTGGTTTTGATGTCCATGTCAGACCATCCATCAGCTTCTCTCCAATCCTGCACACACCACCAATTTGGATACCCAACCATACCGTGAGTACAATGCACAGATAGGCGAGCATCTTTATTAAGATTTCATGTCAGGTGATTGGGTATGGGATCAAGAGGTGAGTGGTTATGTTTTTTCTTTCACTACTTTGAGTACGAACTGACCAGTACTACAGGATCTTATTGCTAAAGACCAACCTAACTTCTATGGCTCAACTTTCGTACTGGTTATTCTTGGAAGTGATAAAATGACAGTGTCAGTAGCAACTGGCCAACATGACTACCACCCAGTCTATCTGTCAGTTAGTAACATCCATAATTCTGCATGGCAAGCCCACCAAAATGGTGTGGCACTTATTGGCTTCCTTGCCCTACCCATGAGTATGTCTTTCATTCATTATCATCAGAAATCCACTCATGATTGGTTAGCTACACACATGGAGGCCAAATTGGCACACTTTCAAAGGTTCTAATGCCAACTATTCCATGTGTCGTTGTCACACATCCTTCAAGTTTTGAAGCCCTACATGATGACATGGGATGTGGTTTGTTTTGGGGATCAACATTTTTGGCATGTCATTTATGGACTGGGTCCATACATTGCCAACTATGAGGAGCAAGCACTATTAGTATGTATTGTTCACAATTGGTGCACAAAATGAGTAGTGTACATGGACATAACATCACTGTACTAATTACATTATGTAGATGCCTTGCACCCTGGCAGGATCTAGATGAGGACACATTGTTCTGCACTTGTCAGCACACAGACCTACTAACTCAAGAACTTGATCTGGATCAGCTATGGGATAATTTTGGTATCATTGCAGATATTGTGGTTAGTTTTGATAGATGCCAACTGAGTTATTTGTACTCACCATGATGTAGCCATTTATCAATGATTTTCCCTGAGTGAACATATCAATTGCTCTCACCAGACATATTGCATCAGCTCATCAAGGGCACATTCAAGGACCACTTGGTTGAGTGGGTTGAGAAGTATCTGATTCAGACACATGGAAAAGCACATGCAGATGATATTCTGGATGATATTGACCAATGGTAGGTTTTCTAAGGGGCCTGGATGGAGAAATATGTGATCCATGTTTCTAGAATTGCTACTGTGGCCTTGTTTGCTAGGCTTTGCTGTTTTTCACAGGGCCAACATTTCAAACAATGGACTGGGGATGATTCCAATGCTTTGATAAAGATAAGGCCCTTAGCATAAGTAACTTTATAATCAGATTTTGTGTCTAATGAACTCGAAGGTTTACATTGCAGCAATTAAAGGCTATGTTCCATGAGACATGGTTCAAACAATCTACGCCTTCTCAGAATTCTGTTATCACATCCACAGGGACATCATTTCAGAGACTGATCTTGACAAGCTTGAAGCCATTCTTGCCCATTTTCTCCATTACCGCCAAGTGTTCAGAGAGTCTGGTGTGGTTCAGTCATTCACACTTCCACAACAATATTCCCTCAAACACTATGGACACCTCATATGGCAGTATGGCACCCTCAACAGCCTTTGTTCCTCTATAACAGAATCTAAGCCATAAAGAAACCATATCAGTGCTCTAACCGTCACAATGCTCTTGGACAGATGCTTGTCATTAATCAACAACTTGATAAGCTGAATGCTGCTCAGATTGACTTTCAGTCATGTGGAATGCTTGCTTGTCAGACTGGAGGACTGAACTTTGATTCACTTGAGATTCTACAGGTTATTGGTAGGTCCAAAATAATATATACAACAACCTTTGCTAAAAAAACAGCTAGTTGAGTCAAATTCTAACTGGAAAGCACAACAAGAACAGAATGAAAGTCAGAAGAATGATGGAGTATCATCGGACCCACAAACTACGAGTCAGCTTGAAGATACTGATGATTTGGATATTATCAATGGGCCATGCATAGATGCACATGTACTACCAGCCAAAACACCTTGTAAGTATTAAAAAATGTGGCCAGACATTTGACACTTACATAATGAGCAGAATACCAATGTGTCAAGACAGTATGGCTCTTGGCTGAAGAACTTGCAATTCCTCACCTTCCCTGACTCATTCAAGCACTGATCCACACATGGCTTCACTCTAACAATAACAATCCATGCACTATCTGTCCATTTTATCATGGAAAGATATCAGTTTTTAATTCAGCATCTGCTACATTCTACACACCAAGTGACTTGTGTGGCACTGGTGGAATGCATCAAGAATACATATATTTGTGCCTGTCCTAATTGGCATAATGAAGGACCACACTGTGACTGTGTTTTCATTGTCACAGATCCCAATGCAGAGAGTTTCTAGGGCCTAGATATTGCTCGTGCCCTCACCTTTTTTCTTTCAGATACCTGGATGAGGTGTTCCCTTGTGCTTTAATCCAGTGGTTTGAGTGTGTTGGAGATGGCCCCAATAAAGACACTGGAATGTGGATTGTGAAGCCAAGCTACACACCCAGACGGCAGCCAAAGTTTGCTGTTATCCACGTTGATTCAATCTTTTGCGCAGCACATCTAATCCCAGTATATGGCACATCACGCATGCCAGCTGAAGGCATTCCACTCAATGAATTATATGACCAGTTCCACCTATTCTACATTAAAAAATACATGGATCACCACAGTTTTGCTACCACATTCTGAGTTGCTGTTCTAGGTACATACTCTCCATTCATCAGGCTCTCCTCATCTCAGAAATTCTCTCTCTTATTGTTACAATCTTCTTCTTCTAACTTCGTTGTCTCATTCATCTTCTTCTCTTTCTTGCAATAGTTGGACAATATCTCTGCAGCAGTGTCTGTTATCACTGCTTAGTATTCCTTCTGCTTCCATCGCATTCCATACTATTCTATGTTGCGCTCTCTGCAGTATATATACCTTGTTGCCATGTATCTTAATTTCCCATACTTGATCTGCGCAATCATACGCATCTCTTGTGTCCTCTCTGCTCTCAGAATTCTCTGAGTCTCATCTTGCCTCTGTCCTTGTCTTCTGAGCTCATCTCAGAATCTGTGTCTCTGTCACTTAGTCATTGCCTTGGTCTTCTAGCTCAATGGATTCTATTGACCTCTTTGTGAGTGTCCAACCGTTGAGAGGTTGTTGAACGACACAAGTGTGCATTCAGCATAACAAAAGATCAAGTATCTCCCTTGTCCCATCTATTCAGGTATAGGACTCCTCCAGCAACATTTCTCACAGACTTTCGTCCCAGTGAGGCTATCGCCTCCCCTCTGACTCTGAAGAAGAGGACTCACAATCCTCTGCCTTAGTACTATTGTCCTCTGCCTCTGTCTCTGCATCTCAGCCCAGGAGAATCACTGGTTCTTCTGCCATAGCAAACCCTCTGCCCTATTGTTCCCCCAGACTCCCTAAGTTCTTCAGCCCCAGTCCCTCTGTCCCTGCCCCCAGTTTGCCAGCCACTGCCACTCCCCCTAGACAACCTTCGCCACCACAAGCCCCCTTGCCCTTTGCCCATACAACTCAGCCCTTCACTCCCACCACCTGTCACCATGTCCACCGTCAAACCAGAACTTAAAGCAGCACTCCCAGCAGATTTCTCTGGCGAAACTGGCGATGCTATTCGCTGGATTACTTCCATGAAGGCCTACTTTGCCCTCAATGCCACTCTGTATGCTTCTGATAAGGATAAGATCATGACCGCTCTTAACAAAATGAGCAAGGGACGAGGAGTCCAATTTTCTGAGATGTGGTATGAGAAGATGGCAGACACAAAGATCGCCCCCACTGAGAAAACCTTCGATAAGCTAGTTGAAGATTTTAAGTCCACCTTCTATCCTTTTGACACGAAGGTCACTGCTTGCATTGCGCTGACCAGACTACACCAGAAACCCACCAAACACGATGATGGGTTCCAGAAGTACATCACCAACTTCCAGAATCTAGCTGCCAAGGCGGGTATCACTGACGATGACACCCTCACCCACTTTCTGAGTGATGGAATGGACGTGAAGATTGTCACGGCCATTCTCAACATCATTCCTGTACCTAAGGAGGCGAAGACTTGGATCAAAAAGGCCAAGGTCTTCCATACTCAACTCGCTTGCATTGATAACCTAGGGAAGGGAAGATCTTCCACCGCTTTTTTCCCTTCTCCCTCCTCTACCATCTCTGATCCCAATGCCATGGATGTGGATGCTATCAAGGTGTCCAAAATGACTCCCATTGAGAAGGCCAAGTGCATCAAGAAGGGACTATGTTTCCGCTGTCGCAAACCTGGTCACAATGCCCTTCAGTGCAGGGCATTCTTCTTTAACAAACCTCACCCTTAGAACATCCAAACTATGGACGCCACCCCTCCTGTTGTCACCCCTCCCCCTGTGGTTCCCCTTGCCTTGCCCAAGGCATCTGCACTTGATGCCTATGTCAATCAACTCTGCTCAACCGGGAAGAAGGAAAACGAAATCCTTCAAACTCTTAAGCTCTGTTTCGAGAACTTGGATGAAGAAAATGTTGCCACACTGGATGCTTTGGATTTTTAGAAAGGGAAGATGTCTTGACGTCCTCTTCCCATCATGTACTTGTAGGACTACCCAATGAATGAACTTTGTGCCTCCCAGTTTGCCTATAAAACAAATCTCAAAGCGTCGATGCCATTGCTCTTGTGGACAGTGGAGCAACAGGAAATTTCATAGATTCTAAGCTTGTCCCTTGTCTTCATACCTCCATTCATTGCCTTCCTCGCCCCATCACTGCATACAATGTGGATGGAACTCTGAATCACAAAGAGGCCATCAAATTCACCATCTCCGCCAAAGCTATATTCCCCTTCTTTGCCGATGATGTCCAGCTCATGGTTACCTCTTTGGGCAAACACCAGATCATCCTTGGAATGCCCTGGTTGAAGAAATGGAATCCTACTATCGATTGGACAGACAAGATCATCACCATCGCTCATTCCCCCACTTTGAATATCAACTGCATCACTGTTTCTACTTAACTGGCGCAGCAAGAAGCACCTAAGGAACAAGAGGTTCCAGAGTGGTGCAAGGACTATGCTGACGTCTTCTCTGAGAAAACATTTGAAGCTTTACCTCCTCACTGCCCCTACAACCATGTCATTGAACTCAAGCCATCTTTTGTCCCCAAGATTGCCAAGGTCTACCCTCTCAATCCAGCTGAGAAACAGGCCTGCAAAGACTTCATTGATGAGAACCTTAAGACTGGTTGCATCGTCCCATCCAAATCCCCTCAAGCCTCACCCTTCTTTTTCGTCCCAAAGAAGGATGGTACCCTTCAATCTTGCCAAGACTACAGATACCTCAACTCCCACACCATTTGCAATGCCTACCCTCTCCCCCTCATCTCTGACCTCATCGATGATATGAAGGACTCCACCCTCTTTACCAAACTCGACATTCGCTGGGGATACAATAACATTCGCATCCATGAAGAAGACCAGTGAAAGGCGGCGTTCATCACTCCTCTTGGACTTTTTGAACCCACAGTCATGTTCTTTGGCTTTAACAATGCCCCACCTATGTTCCAAAGCTTTATGAATCATATCTTTGCCGACATCATCACAAAGGGCTGGCTGAAGATTTATATGGACAACATTGGTATCCACACCAATGGAGATCTCACCTTGCATCATGAACATACCCTTCACGTCTTCCAACGACTTAGGGAGCACAGACTATCGCTTAAGATTAGCAAATGTTCATTTGACACCCCCAAGATGGAGTATTTAGGCATGATCATTGGACAAGGAGTCGTTGAGATGGACCCAGTCAAACTTAAGGTGATTGCTGAGTGGAAACCACCAACCTCTGTCAAGGGCATTTGCAGTTTCTTGGGGTTCACCAACTTCTATCGCAAGTTCATCCCCAATTTCTCCAATGTTGTCGCCCCCCTTGTCCTTCTCACCCACAAGAATGAATCTTGGGCCTGGACCCCTCTTCAGGAACAAGCTTTCGCCTTGCTCAAGTCTTCCTTTTCCTCTGCCCCTGTCCTCTCCCTTTCTGATCCTTCTAAGCCCTTCTCCTTGATGATGGACGCCTCCCTCCTTGCTGCTAGTGCAATACTTCTTCAACCTGACGTCAATGGCGACCTCCACCCTTGTGCTTATTTCTCTAAGACCTTTAGCCCCACCGAACGGAACTATGATATCTATGATCATGAACTTCTGGCTGTCATTCTCGCATTGGAAGAATGGTGTCACTACCTTCTTGGAACTGCTCACCCTGTCACTGTCCTCACCAATCACAAGAACCTTTCGTATTTAAAGGATCCCAGGAAGTTGTCATGTCACCAAGCTTGCTGGTCGCTCTTTATGCAGGACTTTGACGTCCTCTGGAAGGTCACCCCTGGCACTCAGATGGGCCCTACTGATGCCTTCTCGTGCAAGGACTCAGTTGACACCTCTCAGGACAACTTTGCACCCATCCTCTCAGACCCAGCCATCATTTCTGCTCTGGATTCCTCCCTCTTGCACCATATCCAGTCATCTTCCACATCAAATCCTTTGGTTTTACGAGCTATCGCCGCATTACAGGATAATTCCCCCCTCTTTCCTCAATCATCCCTCACAGACTGGTCTTTCAAAGATGACAAGTTGTACTTCCAAGATTGTCTCTATATCCCTCCTGAACAACGATCCTCTCTGCTCCATTCTTTGCATTTGTCACCTACCACTGGTCATGCTGGTCAATTTTGCACCAAAGCCCTGGTAGAAAGGGACTTCTAGTGGCCTGGCATGGCCACCTTCATCCGTAACTTTGTCGCTGGTTGTGCTATCTGCCAGCAATCCAAGGTTAACACCCATCCTGTCGTTCCCCCTGTCTCTCCCATCCCGTCCTCCTCCTCACTCCCTTTCAAACAGCTCTCTGTCAATCTCATCACCGACCTTCCACTCTCCTCTGGGTTTGACTCTATCATGGTCGTGGTCGACCATGGGCTTACAAAGGGGGTAATTCTCCTTCCTTGCAACAAAACCATCAATGTGGCTGGAGTTGCAAAGCTCTTCTTTAACAATGTGTTCAAACGGTTTGGTCTCCATGATTCCATCATATCTAACAGAGGCCCACAGTTCGCATCTGCATTTGCCCAGGAGTTAGCAAGACTTCTACAATATGACGTTCGCCTCTCCACAGCTTATCACCCCCAAACTGATGGTCAGACCAAACGGACCAATCAAGAGCTTGAAATATATCTTCGCATCTTCTGCTCTAACAATCCCCACGCTTGGGCAGACTTCCTTACTACCACCAAATTTCACCATAACTCCGTCCCCCATAGCTCCACCAAGGTATCTCCGTTCTCACTCCTCCTTGGTTACAAACCTAGAGCATATCCTGCTCTTGGTAAAACCTTCCTCCCTGCCCTCTCTGACCAATTAGACTCCCTTGCCAAAGCCAGACAAGAAGCCCTAGCCGCACACAACCTAGCCAGAGCAGCAATGACTCACCACTCTACCCGCTCCTTTTCGCCCTGGAAGGTTGGAGATAAGGTTTGGCTCGAAGCCACCAATCTCTGCATACCTTACCCCTCTAGGAAACTTGCTCCCAAGTGACATGGACCCTTTGAGATCTCTCAGGTCCTATCACCGCTGTTTTACCACTTGAAACTCCCCCCCACATGGAGAATTCATGATGTCTTCCATGCCTCTCTTCTATCGCTGTTCAAACAAACTGATATGCATGGTCCCTCCTTCTCTAGACCCCCTCCTGACGTGATTGATGATGAAGAAGAATACGAAGTAGAAGCTATTCTCACACATTGGGGATCCCCTGGCCGTTACAAGTACCTGACCGCATGGAAAGGCTATGCATTGTCCAAAAATACATGGGAACCTGAAACTAATCTCCATCATGCCAAGTCCATCCTTTCCACCTATAAGAAACTTCATCGACTGCGATGAGGGTCATCGATTTCGAGATGCTGTGATCTCTTCGTGAGGCTCCTCCTCAAAGTCTCTCTCTCTGTTGTATGCCCCCAGAACATTCAGACTGTCCTTCTTCATCCACTATTCCTAACCCTCCTTAGGTTTATGCTCCCTGGTCGCTCTGCCATGATCCTCTCTTCCTCGGACACTGCTGTGTACGTTGCTCTTGCCCTCACCGCTATAGGAAGTATTCTACTGGTCTTTGCCACAGTTGCTTTCGCTTATCAATGATACCTCCTCTGCAACCTTGCTAGACAGGACGCTCTTATTGTCCCAGTCCCTATCCCAGAACCATTCCTACCTCCGGCATCTCCCTCCTCGTCCTTCACTTCTCCAGGACCCTTGGACTCTCCTCCTCTCTCTTTCGAATCTTGTTAAGTACTCCCTCTTTCTTTTTTTTTTCAAAATGCCTTCTCTTCCCTTCACTGCCTGTCACATGGGCAATCTACGCATTAATCTTGACCTTGTAGCCATCACCAATTCTCTTTCTGACCCTGCTTTCATTCATCACCTTGACTTCCTTATTAATCAAGACTCCCCCATTGACCTTCTAGTTTGCTTTTATCTTGAGAATCAAGTTATTCAGACCCAACTACACATTATTCATCATATAGCTAATGACTCTTACACCTACAAAGAGGTACCTCATGTCATTCGACACTCCATCACTGAACAAGCCGAAAATATTCTCGTAGCCTTAGATGAACTTTGTTTTCGTGATGTTATCTCTTTTGTTCTTCTTGACCTTCATAATTACCCTCCTTCTCCCCCTGACGATGTCCCTTCCATTATTCCCAGACTACCAGAGTCTGCCTCTTCCTCTCCACTCCTCCCTGCTGAAGAAGTCATCTTTGATCAACGGATGGCTTGGTGGAATTCCCAGGAACCTTTATTATCCACACATCCTCACTACTCGGAAGCTTGCTTCACCTGTCGCTGTCTTGACCACTATTCCAAAGACTGCTCCTGGTACCTATGTCATCATTGCAATCGGAATGGCCTGGGTCACACTGAATCCCATTGTCAAAACTACTTCCACCCTGTTCACACCAATTATCATGGTGAACCTGTATCTCAAGCTAACCCTCCAACCATTTCGTCCATTCCCATTCCTCCTCCTCATTCCTCTATTATACTACCTACTCATATCTCTGTTGAAGGCGAGGACATCATTGAACTCGAACCTGAAGAAGGGGAGATCAATGAATCTCGAGAGGAAAGCATGGAAAGCGCTGACATGTCTCAACTTATTCACGCCTTGGAGACAGCGGAATCTTCTCCCACCACCACCCTTGTAGAACATGGCTGGACTCGTGATACCCCCTCTCCTTTTGACCAGGAGCTTGCTGATGAGTTAGCAGACGAAGCCTGGATGCGTAGTCCCATGGGAACGCCTCCTCCCAACCCAGGTTGGGACTAATTCCTGGTTCTTGAGTCCAAAGTTTTTGGGAAAACCTCCGATGTAGTAAGGGGGTAATGTTACAATCTTCTTCTTCTAACTTCATTGTCTCATTCATCTTCTTCTCTTTCTTGCAATAGTTGGACAGTATCTCCACAGCAGTGTCTGTCATCACTGCTTAGTATTCCTTTTGCTTCCATCACATTCCATACTATTCTATGCTGCGCTCTCTGCAGTATATATACCTTGTTGCCATGTATCTTAATTTCCCATACTTGATCTGCGCAATCATACGCATCTCTTGTGTCCTCTCTGCTCTCAGAATTCTCTGAGTCTCATCTTGCCTCTGTCCTTGTCTTCTGAGCTCGTCTCAGAATCTGTGTCTCTGTCACTTAGTCATTGCCTTGGTCTCCTAGCTCAATGGATTCTGTTGACCTCTTCATGAGTGTCTGACCATTGAGAGGTTGTTGAATGACACAAGTGTGTGTTCAGTGTAACACTTATCCTCGAGTTCATACACTGCTTTGACAAATCTTTCAACAATGAAACAAAGTGGGATCAAACATTGGGAAATCACACTCTTGCAGCCATCACCCAGACATGTCATGTGCTAAGTTCACCCGCTTTGGATGTCCTTTAAATATGTCTTGATGACCTTGAACCTCCGATAAAGGTCTTACTGAAGTTTATGTGGTGTAGAAAATAGTAACCCTTTGTCGTATGTCTCATCAATCTGTCTTGTATCCATGACCATTTTTTTTTACCCTCCTTAGGTCCACTCATTCATGGGCGGCAAGCAATGGGCGACATTTCACAAGTACACCAAGCGTGCTAGATACCTTTGTGGGCCCTATTGGCATGTGCCTGCCACTGTCCAGAACAATGTTATTAATGCTCTTGTTCACTACCAGGATGCCACCCTCCCATTGCTCCCCAACCTCACCAATCTCGTGTGGAGTGAACTTAAAGTGTCAAACTTGATCAATCCAAGCATCTCCCTCATTCAATATTTTATAGGCCCAGGTGTCATGACCATCTCCCTTTCCTTATTTGCTGGCCTAGTCAGGTCCCCTTGGAGCTGGCAATCCTCACTGATCTCTTATGGTTGCTTGGTGGCAATAGTGCTGTGACCGCACCTCCAATTGATTACCATTAGCAGATTAGTAGACAACTCGGCAATGGTGTATATGGTTGAATGTACTTTCTTGTGCTGAGTTGGTATGTACCTTGGAGCCTCATACTTTTGTTGGTTCAAGTGCTTTACAAACAAGTGTCAAGCTTTTCTATGCTTTTTTCACTTTTTTAAGTTTCTTGTGTTGTGCTTTTCTTCTTGTGAACCTAAAGTACAAAAAGCATGAAAAAACTCTCAAAAGTGCAAAAAAGGAACTTGTAAATTTACTGGTGCAGGTGAACTTTGAGCCTGTGCATTCATCTGGCATAGATTTGATAAGGACAGTGAACACCTTCACTGCCAGGGCCTGAATAAGTGAATTGAATAGACATGATCTGGAGTACATACTGTATAATGGTGACTAACTACAAGGATACGTGCATGTGGGTGAGGCTCCAACTCTTGCCACCATGTGTATGGGTTGTTATTTTCAATGGGCTTGTCAAACAGCCATTCTTTATGCCAAAACAACTGAAGCTAATATTTAAGTTCATCAACAACAGCTGCACAGCCAATCTCCTGGATGCACATTGAGATCATGTTAGTTGCACCTGGAGAATGTTGTGTGCATTCTAACATTGCCTGAAGGATTGGCTTGAGAAACTCTTTGACATGATTATAGGCATGTTGATGGGGAAGGGGCTCATCATGTACATGGTGTACTGTTAACTCCACAAGGGCTAATGGGATAGTGCATGGTGGAATACGAATTGTTGGTTCAGCAACAACTAGTTTCATGATGTGATCAGATAATTGATACCCTGTTGAAGATGTGAGTAAACCATGTTGTCCACAAAATAGTTATTGCATGATGCATAGGGGTCAAGGGCAAATGTAGTAAAGTACACATCGTTGGTGAAGAATTCTTTCCAGCGAGTATTGAACACACCAATAACATGATGGATGAGTGTATGTGAGAGACTAGTTTCATCTTTGATCTTTGAGAAAAGGTCCTTGAGTGTTGCACTGATAGCTAACCAAAACACAAAAACATCTGAGGCATTGGCATACACAGCCTCCAGAGACCACAGGGAGCAGACAAAAGGTCCAACAACTTCAATATACATATTGAGTGCATGTACCATCTCATTGTAGATACGTTGGTTGGTAAACATCTCCTAAGCCTTCTTGCTCTAATTATGACACCAGTAAGCCTAAGAGCTTTGAGATAATATCCAACTCACCTTGAACTTCATAATCTTGCACTCAACCAAAGTCCATATTGAAGGCAGACATTGCTCAAGTGACACTGTTGCCAACCAATAAGTTCCAAAACAGATTTTGCCAATCTTCTGAAGGCCCAGCACTGCCTTGTCATTGCTTCTTTGCTCTGCCTGAAGGTGTCTGACAGATATTGTTGAGTGACTAAAATGTTTGATGATAGCTTTGAGGCACAAAATCATCTTTAGAGAAGGTTAGTAACTCATCACCGGAATCAAGAATTGGACTGAGTATGTCTTCAAACTATGGCAGGTTTGTAATGTCCTTGATTGAATTATGCAGATGGTGGCATGCATTGCAGAGGTCAATCATTGTTGGAATAGCTACAACAATGTCTCAGTGGCTGTTTTTCGTCACAATGGTACTGTCTGAGCAAATTCCTGCCCACTTCTCCTCACCAACATCTTGAATTGTCTACAAAGAAATGACATGTAAGTTGCAGTGCATGAATGATGAGTTGGAAAGACAAACCTTGAAGATTTTGTCCTTCACCCAGCCAATTGTATGGCATGCAAAGAATCTTTGTATCCATCCAGAAAGTATGTGACCCAGTCTGGAGTAGTTGCATGCACAGTATATAATGACTATGGCTTTCGTGTGCTGGTGCCATCAAATGTGAGAGTTAGGTTGTTGTGCTTGCTCAACTCTCTGAGTTGCTAATGATGAACAAAGGCTGCTTCTTTGAGAATGAAGTTATCCACAAAGGTATCAGAGGATGTAGGGTGGTACTTTTGGTTAAGGGTAACCATGAGTTCCTTCCACTTTGTAGAATCGATTAAATTAGGTACTAAGCCCCATACACAGATGAGTCACATAATGATATGATCAACCTTCTTCTGAAAGACTTGGCAGTCCATCTCAGTCCTCTTTTTTCCAGCCTCCTGGTACTGTGTGACATCAAGAGAACTTTGTGTTTTGTGCACCTTTGCAGGTCTAGTAAATGTCTTGGCACCACTCAATGAGTCCTGACAGCATGCTTGAGTACCTGTAGTACCAGCTGTGATGTCACCAGTGTGTAGTAAAGCACCAAGAGAACCATTCTGAGCAGCCTCAGCTACATCATGTTTTAGGATAGTGGGAAGATGAGGACACTTTGAGGCATGTTTCAGCACTTGACTCTCCTGAGGGGCTCCTTTTTGTGTTAAACCACAACCTGGCGCAATACACTTGTATGACATTTTGACTTTTGTTGAACTAGCTGAGTCAGGTTCAGAGCAATGAGCCAATTCATGAGTAGCTTAAGGGGTTGGCCATGACCTGCAGTCTATCAAATGATAAATCAGAGAGAATCATGAGTCGGTCTAATTACTCACAGAAGCTTGTTGTAAAGTTCCTAAAGTGCTAGGGCCACCCATAGTGCAAGTCACATGGCAACTGGTGGGATATGCCAGTGGCTACCAGTTCATATTAATAAATGTTGGCATGGTCATTTGGACTGATTTCCAAATACCTGGATACTGTATCTTTCATATGTTGCATGTGCCCCTTTTGCAATGTCAATTACCCATTTTTTAATGATATTATCATCTGGGTATCTGATATGGAAACCTTTGAGCACATCAGCGACTGCACAGATAGGGGGGCCCTGCTCATCAATAGACAAGATGCCATCACCAGTTGTTCTAGATCTCCATCCAAACACTGCCTTGAGTTGCTCATTGAGGGCTCCTATTTCTAACTCTGTCCACTCAAAAAGATCAGCATCCAGCTCAAAAGCAAGAAATAGTGTGAGTCCGTCGTGATATGGCGGACTACACTCGAGAAGCTCACATGAGGAAAAGAATGTGTATGAGTGTTGTGATGATAGGGAAAAGAAAGGGGAAAATACAGGATGCAGATCGAGTAGACTACGAGTCCATATATATAGTGTCGAGCATGCTATGATGTCATTGCTGCGAGAAGAGCAATGATGTAGAGCGAGAGATGTGCAGGAAGAGCATAGGCTTACACCCTCCCACCCTATGGAGTTTGAGAAAACTCCCATCGATCGAGTGCCTCGCAATCACGCAACTCTTTTTGCGGCAACCACTCATCGTCCTCTGGACCAAAACCTGACCAATGAACCAAGTATTGTCTTCCTCAGCCAACATGCCGTTCCTCCAGTATGTGGTCAATGTGGCATTCGAGAACACCATCGGGCGTTAGAACCAGTTCAGGGTGGAAGACTGATCGTGAAGGGAAAAGGGCATCATCATTAGGATGGAATGCACGCAGCTGGCTGACATGGAACATAGGGGAGATACACGAGCTGGCCGGGAGTTCTAAGGTGTATGATGATGACCCAGGATCGGCCATGATGATGCAGTAAGGGCCATCGTAACGAGGCATAAACTTGGCGACCCACCCGTCACCACCCACAAGATAATCGCGACATTGGTTCTTGGTAGATAGCATAACCTAATCCCCCACTGCAAAGTGGGGTTCTGGAGAATGATGGTGATTGGCTGCCAATGCCTACGACATCTTGGCGGCCTGTAACTGGTCCTTTGCCTCCAACACATCTAAGTTCAAACACTCCAACAACCTTTGTGCAGCAAACTCTTCTCCCTCCATTGATGCAGCAGGCACGAGAGGGGGAATAAGCCGCGGTGAGCGGCCAAGGTGAAGCTGAAAGGGAGAGAAACCAGTGCTTGCATTAACAGAATTCATAATGGAAAATCACACCCGGGGCAACGTGCAAACCCAGGCCTTCTGATTCCGCTCAACAAGGAAATGGATGCACTGCGTGACCGTCTTGTTAGTCCGCTCGCTTGCCCCATCAGTTTGTGGATGATAAGCACTAGAGAATTTGAGGGAAACTGGAGTAAGTTTATGCAATGCTTTCCAAAACCGAGACATGAAAAGCTTATCGCGGTCCAAAATGATCTTGCTGGGGAGACCATTTTCACAAAACCAGTGATCAAAAAAGAGCTGGGCAAGGTCCGCAGCAGAAAGGGTGTCACAACAAGGGACAAGACAAATGTCAGCGCCTAAACGGTCCGTCATAGTCAACAGCATATTGTAACCGCTGTCCTCAGGCAAGGGGCCCACAAAATTAATAGCAACGGAGTCGCCACAGGCATCAGGGACAGGCAGGGGATGCAGAGGCCCTGCAGGCGCAGTAGTAGGAGCCTTTCTGTGCATACATGCGCTGCAGCTGGGGAAATAAAAGCAGGTGAGGTCACGGCGCATATTGGGCCAGAAGAAAGAATTACGGAGCAATTCGTAGCTCTTGTCAGCCCCAAAATGCCCCGATACATCATGTGCCAGGTGATAGAGTTGAGCACAAAGCTTCTTGTCATTCGGCACCACCAGACGACCATTAAGGAAAAGGAGCCCGCCACACTCTGTCAGGTCTGGAAAAGAGCCCAAGAGGGAAAACAGCTTCTTGCAGTAAGGGTCATCAGCATAGCGTTCCAGGATGCATAGGGTGAGAGCACAGTCATGGGTGAGGAGGGAGGTATTAACAGCTGGCAACTCCTCCACCACTGGGCAATGAGACAGGGTGGCAGCGAGGGACACAGAAGCCACAGGAGTGAAGTGGTCAGGTGCAGGGTCATCATGGCACCGTGAAAGGGCGTCCACGCCAACATTGTCCTCACCACGGATGTACTGGATGTCAAGGTCGAAATAGGACATGTACTTGGCCCAGCGAGCTTGACACCGGGACAAGTCGTGTTGAGTCTGGAAATTCTGGAGGGTTCGATGATCAGTGTAGACAGTGACATGGGCACCCAATAGGTCAGCCCGCCACTTCTTAAGAGCACGGATAATGGCAAGCAGCTCCTTCTCGTGTACTGGATAGTTCAATGCAGCATCACGTAGGGGTTCAGAGTCAAATGCGACAAGGTGCGCAGAACGCCAGTCCCGTCCCCAGGAAAGGACTGCACCGGTGCGGTAGTCAGAAGCATCAGTTGTGAGAAAGATTTGGTTGTCTCCTGGATTCTCATGGTTAATGGTGGTTAAGCAAGCAGGGCTAACAACCAACTGTTTGATACCATCAAAGGCGGCCTGATGTCAGGTCGACCATGGCAGGAAGGCAAGCTCAGCTCCCTTTGTTGTCAATGGGTTCAGGACAGAAGTGAAACAGGCGAGGTCAGGTAGGTGATCACCAAGGTAGCAAACCAAACCCAAGAACTGGCGAGCCTCACTCGCTGAGCGCAGGCGTGGCCAGTCGAGGATCTTTGCAACCTTCTTTGGATCCACCTCCACACCACGGGAGGAAATATGGTGGTGGTTGTGGTGCTGTCGGCGGCCCTTGGTGAGGGTACAGACTCTGGTGATGAGTGTGTGTCTCCTATTTCCTCTCCTCCATTGTTATGGCCCTGTCTTCTCGATGGCCCTGCTGCCGACTACCCTGTCCAACTTGAGGCCCTCATTGACAGTGGTTCGTCTTTAGTTCTGATTGATGAACAAGTGGTGGTGTCACTGGGCCTTCATGTCCGTGAGCTTTCTTGTGGCATTGCCGTGGGGCTCGCTCTCTCTTCTTCTTCATCTCCTACCTCTAGAACAGTTCTCTCACGTTACGTTAATTTGTCTGTTTCTTCCTTAGATTCTCACTTTTGCAGTCGCACTGTTCATGCCCTTGTGGCTCCTTGTCTTGTTAAACCTGTTCTTCTTGGCCTGCCTTTTCTTGCACATAACGACATTGTCATCGACCATGCCTCTCATTCATGTATTGTCCGCCCTCTTAATTACAACCTTCTTGCGCCTCCCATCCCATTGCGGCCCCGTGTGACTCCCTCCTTGGCGGAGGTGGCCTGTGCTCATGTGGCTGTCCAATTAGAATTGGTTTGGGTGCTGCCCCTCCACTGTGTTGCAGTTGAGTCTCTCCCCTTGTTGCTTGGGGCTTTTGACTGCATTGCTGCCATTCAGGCCCGAATTGTGGACCTTGCCCTGCTTGAGGAGCTGCATGCACGGGACCGCCGGGTCAAAGCAGACTATGTGGACCTTTTCCCTGCCGATATTCCACACTGTGATAATCTCCCCAATGATCCACTTTTCCGTGTCTACCCTTGTGACCCCAATAAGGTCATCCAACTCTGTTCTTATGACTGCCCCCAGAAATACAAAGCAGCATGGCACACTCTATTGCAACAGCACATTGCTGCAGGTCGCTTGCGTCCCTCTAACAGCCAGCACTCTTCCCCAGCCTTCATCATTCCAAAAGCAGACCCTACTGTCCTCCCCTGTTGGATCAATGATTTCTGTGTCTTGAACAAAAACACAGTGCCCGATAATCACCCCCTACCGCGTGTTCCAGATATTCTGCATGACTGTGCTAAAGGTCAAGTATTTGGGAAGATTAACATGACTAACTCCTTCTTTCAGACGAAAGTCCACCCTGACGATATGAAGTGGCTCGCCGTTCATACTCCGTGGGGTTTGTATGAATGGACAGTCATGCCCATGGGTGTTCACAATGCACTGGCAATCCATCAGTGTCATATAACTTGCGCCCTCCACCATCTTATTGGGTGAATTTGCCATGTGTACCTGGACAACATCATCATCTGGTCAACCAACATTGAGGAACATGAGCAGAACGTACGAACGGTCCTTACTGCCCTTCATACCGCAAGCCTCTTCTGCTCACCTAAGAAGACTGCATTGTTCAATCTTGAGGTGGATTTCCTGGGACACCATTCCATCAGCTTCAACGGATGCAACCACAACCGTTTTTGGTTTGTTAGGCGGTGGTCTGGTGGAGGCCTTCTTGATGCTCTCCATAGTAATCGGTTTGTATGAGGCCGCATCGGGGAAACCAGTTGGGCAGTCACAAGACGTGTGTTTCTGGAAAGAGAGACGGCATTTAAAGCACCCGTCATTCTCCCGGAGAAGGCGCCGCTCCTTGTCACTGAGGGGAGGAAGACGGGGCATCGAGGAGGGGGCCTTGGGTTTCGAAGGAGCTGCAGGACAACCTTCAACATCAGTGGGGCCTGGTCAGGACTTCCCAGAGCAAAGGGAGACCTCAATTTGTTCACGCAATGCACGGGCATCACAGAGCCACTTTTCATCCAGCCATTTGACCTTCTCAATCCATTTGCGAAGGTCAACTTCGGTCTTAGCATCAGACACATGATAGTCGAGAGCCAAGTCTTTATTCATGTGAGCCTCCAGGTGATACCAAAGGCTGTCGTCAGATAAGAAGGAGGCATCATCAACAAGCAAGAAATTAAGGGATTGAACATCAAAGGCCCATTCATGGAAAGGCCAAGTGCCCTGCCGGGAGGAAAGTATTTTGAGTTGCAAGTCAGCAGCCCAATCGCTCAGAAGCCACACAGAGTGTAACTCATCCATGAAGATGGAGAACATAAGCCCATTAAGACGAGCACAGTTAAGAGAGTACCACTGTTGGATGCAAGGATCAAGCAGTCCCCACGCTACACGTTTGACCTGCACATCGGTGGCAATCTCCTTGTGAAAGAAGTATTGGGAGCAGGCAAGCTGCCACTTGCAAAGTTGCTCGGGAGTAACCTCACCAGGGGTGAGCGTCGGCGGTTTGGTGGGCGCGCTTTGCTGACATTCACCGGTAGCGGACATGGGGGAGTGCGCACAGGTAGGGCAGAGGGCAGCACCGGTGTCGGAGTCTGAATCTGAGTCAGAAGAAGTCACGTGTCTCAGAGGATCTGGGAAGAAGAGCGTGCTGCGTCCCACAGCACGTTGACTGGATGGGGTAGACAGGCCAGGTAGATCAGCGTAGAGGTCACTGTCGTCAGTGAGTACAGACAGATGACTAGAGGAATCAAGATCGATGTTGGGAGGGTACTCAGCGAGGTCTGGCAAGTATTCGACAATGTTGTCCGGGTATACGATAGTAGTACGCTGGTGTAAGGCAGAGGGGGCAGGCACAACGATGGTTTCAGTGGCGGCGATGACAGTGACGGCACTGGCTGCTGCAGTGGTGGGGTCGGTGATGGTGGTAGCAGGCACGGCAGCCCATGACTGACTGCGTGTGATTGCCGTGATGGCTAACACTCAAGGCCGTTCAAAAAAAAGTGTGAGTCCATCATGATATGGCAGACTACACTCGAGAAGCTCACACGAGGAAGAGAACGTGTATGAGCGTTGTGATGATAGGGAAAAGAAGGGGGAAAATACAGGATGCAGATTGAGTAGACTACGAGTCCATATATATAGTGTTGAGCATGCTATGATGTCATTGCTGTGAGAAGAGCAATGACGTAGAGCAAGAGATGTGCAGGAAGAGTGTAGGCTTATAAATAGCTGGTATTTTGAGGTGACCGAGTCACCAAGGGGCAGGGTAGCTGGCAGCTGTTGTAGCACAGCATGTAGATGTGCTAATAGCTTTGGAAACTCCACATGGTCAACAGTCTCAGGATTTGGAAGAGTAGCCATAATGGGAATCAAAGCAATGACTTGGACTCAGTGAGCCAATTTTTGAGATAATCTATGATGTGCCTCATAGATACAGTGCTGTACAGCTGTCAGGGAACATTCTGAATGGTTTCTGAATTTATTACACTAATCGACAGGGAGAAAACAAGGATAACATTGCAACAGGTTATTAAACAGGTTAAAAACAATGTTTAATAACACATGTGTGAAAACAGCAACTTTTCAATGGTACCCTAGTGAGCAAGGAGAACTTCATGGTCAGAGTCAGAGCTGGGGTGCTACACCTCACATGACTGGTACGATATGAGGATGACATCACAGCACAACCCCACTGGTACACTTTGTAGCTTGACAAGGCTAATGGTGAACTTTTTCTACGTGTAGCCGCATTGAAATAAAGAGTACAGGTACATAAAGAGTACAAGAACCAGTATCACATACATCGTAGACCCGATCAAAATAAGAGCATGAAGGATAAAGAAGCCCAACTGAGAATGGGGAATAGTCATGGGCGCCCAGACGTAGTGGTACAAGACAAGGTGTGAAATCATGATACAGGCGTTTGCAGTGTGTCCGACGCTTCGCCCGAGTCCCGGTAGCGATCTGCGTCTCTGACCAGCAACAGCAGCCCAGCGCTAACGAGCACGACGACCTAAGCGCACGCTCATCAAGACAAAAACGATCTCAAACGCTCGGCACGCTTACCAGGTGCACATAAAACACGAGCAAAGGCGTCGAATCCACCGTCCATGCAAAGATGCTGCCCATGATGATAGGCGACAAAACGGTGCCTGCGCTGTTGACCATATGGATGGCCGCCAACGCCTCTCCTATAACACACCAAAGTGTCAGTCATCGTCGTGCCAGAGTGGGAACAGCGTGACCTTGCTTGAGCTGGTCGACGGACCTAGAGACCAGACCGTGCACCGTGGGACCATGCACATAGGATAACCCAGTAAAGACGGCACCTGTAACACCCAAGTCAGCATACGGATGGCACAATCCTCACAGGACACTTGCAGATGAATAGCGTTGGCGCCGTCTTGGACGTGGTGGCGACCAATGGAATGACCGCCGCAAAGGCACACACGACAACAGCCAAGTGTACAACCAAGTGATCCGAGGTCTCTTCTTTTGGCGTTACATTGTTGCCAAAGCCTTCGTCTCCCAAAGGGAGGCGCGGCATTCTTTGAGCGTAGTACGGACGCAAGAGACGGACGGCCTGTGGGACAATCACCGTCAAGGTGATCGTGCCCGTAAATGTAGCACATGACCAGAATATACCGTTCTAGATAAAAGGTCAGATGTCATCAATCAGTGGAATACAAGGACTCACATCGGCGGGAGTCAAGTGGTACTTTGATGAGACAATCACGAACCAGGCAGACCAAATGTAGCCATGGGCAGTGGTGAACACGAAATCATGAGTCGAGCACCAAGTGAGTCTCCAATTACGAGTCCCACTAGTAG
>JBBPTN010000331.1:0-21714 GCA_038094075.1 Xerocomus spinulosus | reverse complement strand
CCTGCACAAAAATGGCGGTGTTGCGTGGGTCTCGGCGGGGGGAGGGGCAGGTGTGGAAAAAAAAAAAAAAAAAGGGGGGGGGGGGGGTGTTCGAGAACGCGTCACCAACGACACTTGTGCTTCTCATGCACGGCGCTCCTACGCATAGACGCTCGCGTTCCCTTCTTGAGGTCTCACCCCGTAATGCCTTGGATCCAGACGAAGCGAGGGCCGTCCGCGAGTGGTCGAGGGGACATCAGGACACAGCGCGGCACGCAGCGAGTACCACTCTGTGCAAGACACGACCCTCGAGTACTCGGGACACACAAAGAAACAAAACGCATGGACGCCACGACTATCAAGGCGCAGGTGCGAGCATGCGTGGTCATGCACGAAAAAGGAAAATTCAACCCCTTTTTTATAAAAAGAGGTCGAGATCCGAGAGCTTGGGTCTCCGTTGCCCCACTCGCCAGCCAGCCAGTGCGCATCCGTTATGTTGGTGCAGCTGCACCGCCCGAACGGAACCAAATCCGGCTGGATCATTGTTGGGTGGCGATAACGATCAGTGTGCATAGGTACTGATTGCTGATCGTGTGGAGCTCGGCGGAACTAAAACGAGGATGCGGTCCCTCCCGTTGGAGTCCAACTCGTCTATCGAAACCGATTCCCCTTGGAACACGATCAGTGGTGGAACTCGTCGTCGAACGTTGCGTAGTCCTGTGTTGACAATGTAGGAAAAAATTTGTTTGTTATTCATTTCCGTGAGCCGTCGACATCGGTGGTGAAATAAACATGTCTGACCTCTTTTCGCCTCGACTCACGTCTGGATAGCGGACGGTGGATGAATGAACGGCGACGACGCCAACAATTTTTTTCCCTCCCCAGTCGGTTGGAAGTCTGCGCACGAGCGTGCATCTGTGACCACGTCCCATTAATGGAGGAAGCCACCGCGACCTGCGTTCAATACTGGTCAACCGCAAGGATGTCTCAAGGTGACCGCAGAAAAACAAATCTCCAGAACCACCACGGAGGAGATTACAAGGGCTAGCGGTACTGACAGCATGCATCCTTACCCTCATGCGCATCTGTCGTCACAATGAAGGCGTCAGCTGGCTTCTAGAGTCAGATCGGTGGCAGCCTGCAAGGCAAGAGACCCTCCTAACCTTGTCTGCCCTTGGAAATTCACGACTCGGAGATGAAAGCGAAGGCGAAGTTGGTCACCTCGTCGAATGAGCTGAGAAACGCCAGTAGGTAATCCCACAGCAGTAGGCTTGCCTCAGGGCATCAAGCTACGCGTCGTGGTGAAAAAAAGAAGGCATTCATAGGTGGTGGCGCACTTTATACAGACGTCTAGTGCCCATCAAAGAGAAGGGGAGGCAGCAGACAACTGCGCAAGTGATAAATGCATAATGAAGCATCTGTTCGGGCACCGCGAGGTTGGCCCGCATTGTCTCAGGCATGGTGCAGAAACCCTACACGATGTCTGTGAGCTGAACAAACGGTGCACGGTGATCTTCGGGACCCGCACCAGTCAACCATCACGGTGACGAGCCCGGTATCCCGGCTACACTCAGCAGTCACATGTGTGATCTCCAATTTTGATCTCCTACACAGCCTAGGGGTATGGTTAGCGACACGCTCTCACCGGGATGTGCATGGTCTGGCCGACACCCGTTCCAACTGCCAGGTTGTCCAAATCTGGATGCGACTTGATGGTTTGAACCTTGTCAAACGGCACCCTGTCTAGATCCAAGGCATTCTCCACATGGCGTAGGCCATGCACCACTATGCGGCCTGCCAATAAATTACGTCTATTGGAATGGCCATATCTAGGTATGAGATGGTATGTCGTGAAAGTGTTCCCGCCATATTACCCAAATACGTCCCAGGGTAGGGGACCCTGGTATAATGCCTTGGGATCGCCTGGGCACCATTCCAGCAAGCCTCGCAGTTCCGGCGCGGATGCGTGGTAGGAATGAAATCGTATAAACGGATTCCGACCCCGCCTTTTGGTGAGAAGAAAGTGATGGCAGCCGTATACATCAAGGGTATATGGCAAGTAACCATTTTTGAGCTTATGGGATCGCAGTAGGGTCGGAATTAGTGTGAATCCTAGAATGACTGCGTTCGACCCTTACCTCGCCTTCGCGAGCCTTGATGGCTTCATCGTCTGTGGCGGTAGGTTCCAGTCCGACATACTCAAATAGTTGAGCAGGGAATCTAATTGCCGCCCGATGAAGTTCCTCGAACCGTCGCCGCTTCATTTCGTAGCCAACCACAGTAATCTGGGATGGGTATCTCCCGGTGACCTCATGAAACCGTGCGATGGAAAACAATATGTTTTGATAAGAATCGAGGGCATACGTTTCCGTCGTGGCCCGAGAAAACGGGGTGGTGACCGTGGACGTCACAGCGGGACGGAATAGATCCATAGTCTGCGCCAGTCTCATGTATGACTCCGCCTCCGTCATCGTCGATTGAAGCCTAGTCTGACCGCTGTAGAGTCAGATAACCCGATATGTAAACGCGTGATCAAAAGGCCAACGTGTCACACGACACTTGCCCAGAGAAAACCAAGAGAGAATGTGTGTCTTCCAGCGCGAGCAGTACCCTGGTCGTGCCATCAGCTCTTGACGCTCAAAACGTATAATTCACAAAGAAAAGGGACGTCAGGCACACGCAGCCAACGAACGCAACCCAAACTTACCCTCGTTTGATATGATCGACAAAAGCAGCTACCCTACCACCACCTCGCTGGTAGTCCTCCAACGTCCACAACGCCTCATCAAAGACCTCTTCCGGTTTAGAACCCGACCAGACTGCATGTCCAGGCACGACGATGAGGTGGGACAAGTGCACCAACGTCTCGTCGCGCTCGACCGTGGCAAGAATGCTCTCCGGTGGTCCAAATCCCACTGAACCCACACCCAACGCATACGTATTTGTCGACGCAGAGAAGATGAAACCGAGGTTGTAGACAAAGGAGACACAGCAGAACGTGGCCAAGAGGAGTACGGCCAGATTGGTGAGCCTCGAACGCGCACCGAGAGACCAAATGGCTGCGCGGTAGTCGAATGCGCGTGGACGACCGCTCTTGGGATTGTAATACGCCCCACGTCGGGCTGACGAACTCGAACTCAGGACGGGTGTTGGGAGCATCAAAGGGTCACTGGTTGCCACCACCGCTTGTGATCCCGAATGGGAAAAGGTCACCGATACTAACCGGCTCGCGGGCTTGAAGGACATAGCCGGCAAGGTCTTTCAGTACTACCACCAGTACTACTACCACTGTACCTTACCCAAGAGTCATTGACCCACCCACAAAAATGGTCTTTCATGCTTACTTTTTAGTGCACAACTCCACATCTCCGACGTACCTGTCCTTGTTGAACCCCGCCCGGATCATACATTGTAGCAGTACATGCGACGAGGCGGCTAGAGTCCATCATCCACTTTTGCCTCCGATGAATTGTTCCGCGATGGTAGTAGAACGTATAAAAGGACGCTCGAGTTTTGTGGGGAACTGGACGGGCCTTCCATGGTACCAAGTTGCCATGCCTCTCAGCGTCTCTTCTTCTTCCTCCCCACTCCTTGTCATAATCCAACCCATGTCGGATCCGCACGGCCATCATGAGCGACCACGAGAGCGTCAGTGACAACACCCTCGCCAGAAGACGCAAACATGACCAATCCTATTCGGTACGTCCCAGTACATTCTTGTGCTACACAACCACATACAAGGAGGAGAACAAAAACACAAGGCGATCAAAAAAGGTGTGTTTTTTCTGGTATTTACGCAGAGTCTATCACCTGGCGTCGCGCGACGTGCACCCCATTCCACTGAAGCGCATCGACGGCACACTCTGCATACGTCGATCGGTATCTCTGGTCATCTGCCATTCGGATCAGCCCATCATACCCTTGCGAGCGCAAAAACGACAGAATCACTGCATACCGAGCCTTGGTAGCGAATCAAACGTGTCATTTTCAAGTGGTGCCGCTGGCCAGCTGTGGCTCGGGACAACGTTTCCGCTCACCCTCGAGGTCTTGTCGCCTAACAAGAGGTGAGTCAGAGAGGGGCACAAACACGACAGCAACGGACACGCACAGTGTCGTCCGTAATAATCTCCGTCGAGACCGTCAACGAACGTGAGGTGAAGCTGACTGCCAAGGTGACCCTCTCGAAGGGCACGTCTCGTACTTCCATATACCTGATATGGGCCAGCCGCTCTGACACGACCCCGGCCGTGAGGTGACGAATCAAAGACGACTGACAAACCGAGTGAATCAGGCACGCGTTACAAAGAGAAAAAAAAATGGGGCGACACTCACGATGTTGGTCCTCGGTCAAATTCTGTTGTTTGAAATTATGAATCGGTCCAGTAAACGAGGGCATAAAATGTTCTTGCGCATATCTTTGACGTGGAAGGTGAACATGTTCCTTGGGAATTACGTCTTGCATTTGAGGCGCAGACGACGGTGCATAGTATATGGATTCTCCAGAAGCATGGAACGGATGTTGGGCTTCTACGCCTTGAGCCGTAAATGAGGTTGGATCATCTATAGCGGAAATGGATGAATGAACGGCCGGATCGTTGGGCGGGTGTGAATGCTCAGGAGAGACGGATGTGTTATTATATCCCGGGTATACGATAAACGGATCGAGAAGATCCCCTGTAAAGAGCGTCGAGAAGGAGGATTGAGACGGAACGGAGCCTGGAGATCCTGTGTCGCTCGCTGAACCAGAACAGAAACGGTCTGATGATGAATGTGCCGAGACAGCATCCGAGCCTGCACAGGATGGTGCGGCCACCCAGTGGCAGTCCCCTTCGGTCCGCTGATCGATTGCTAAATGATCCGCGGGAATGTATGGCTTCGGAGACGGCGAAGAAGCAGGGCGAGGAGGTGAAGGGATTGGCAGCGGTGCCGGATCATCAGAGTCCGAGGTTCTCTCGACGGCCGTGGCTGACAATGTCGGCACCATACCCGTTAGGGACGACCTAGAAGACCGGGCGACAAACACGCATTCTTTCCCACGTGCCAGGCATTTGCTGCATGGCTGTTGTAAATCACACTTCACCTTGGAATCGGCGCAAGACTGGCAAGACCGTCGCCTCGTGCGGTTGGCATGGGACCTAGAATCATGCGTGAGATCGAGTAGCGGGAACGGAGGAGGCGCACGGAAGAGAAGCGATAACGAAGACAGGACACCTACGAATCACCGCATGTTTTCTTATGTCGGGTCAACAGATCACTGCGCGTGAACTGCGCATCACAGGTCTACAAGGGTTCATTCATTAACACGCAGGATCGAAGAATTATTTTTTTTCGTGTACTTACATCACACCGATGGGACCTGTCTCCAGTGTCTGTGGGTAGGGTTAGTGTGGTCAGACTGGGCACGGGGGGAAACGAAACGAAACCTACGTGTGCGCAAGTGGCGGTTGAGATGGGTAGTGCGCGTGAATTTGGCAGGGCAGTGAGGACAGAATTTCGTCTGGGGGAGAACGGGTATATTCCCTTTGTGCGAGCGCATCTTGGACACGGCCCCGTCCTTTCTGTACTCGATGACGGACCGTGCTTGCTGCACCGTAACAGAGGCAGCGGTGGGATCAGCGCGATGACGGGAAGAGGTCGACCCAGAGGCCATGGTGTCGAAAAAGGAGGGGAGTCTTGTCCACTCGATAATGAATCGGTGGACATATTTCAGGCTGGATGGAAACGCTTTATACAACTGACAAGGTCGATGGACCCTGCAACTCCGACCTGGTGAAGAGTATCTGTAAATGACCGAGGCAATAAAACACACACAAAATGTGATTTTTAATCTACCCGAAAATGTTATGATAACAAAAAAAAAAGATCTATCAACGAGATGCAAATTTTAAAGTTAAGGTCAAATTCGTACCCGAGATTTCTTAGAATGCCCTGTCACCGTCGCCCGCTCATGCAAAGCGCGATCACTGCGTGGTCGCTCGCCGACAGCATGCCTTGTACCAGCTGACAAATCTGAGATCATGATGGTCACAGAGGCTCTTGCCACAACTTTAAAAGACCGCGTGTGAACAAAACTGGCCGCCCAGATCCTGGGACCGTGCTGATCGACAATGCCGGACAGCACGAGATGAAATCGCTGTCCGACGGCTCAGATATAGTCTAACATGCTATTCCATGCCGACAGCCATGGCCACGGTTACGTCCAAGCCATTGCCGACATCCTACCATACGTCCGCCAACATATGTCTTCCGTCTTCATCGCCCCCTTGCGCTCATGACGGAAACTCCTGCTCGAGTGCCCACTGCACAGCCTGTTCCACATCCTCGACCTCGTGTGTCGGACGGTGGCTAGGTGGTCCCTGACGTGGGTCGTAAACACCCGTCCTAACCAAAATAGACTTCCAACGTGCAGCATTCGCCCCTGCAATGTCGGACTCTGGATTGTCTAGGGATTATAACATGAATTCGTGGCCACTATGTGGCGGTCTGCGCAACTTACCTCCAACCATGTACCTGTCGAACAAATTATGCAACTGTCAGCACATTGGATGACTGTTGTTTGTGACGAACACCGAGCCAACAGAGATTTTTTCCAAAACTTGTCCCCACAACACCTGCTCCGCGAATTTGTAAGTCGCCTCTGTCGGTTTCCCAAATTGAGTATACGGATATGGCGCTCCCGTGAGTGACTGTGCGTAAACATGTGGTCATCGTCTCCGTGAGGTCCCAACCAAGGTTTACGAACCTTGAAAACAGCTTGGAAAGCTTCCCTGAATGCCCCTTGTCCAAGTCGAGGCCTAACGAAACCCGACTTCCATACAAGATCTGGATTGCAGAAAACGAGGTCGACCGCCTCTCGTGTACTATCAGGTAAGTAGGGGCCACCCACGACGCCGCCTGATTGGATCAAATCACACATTACTTGGATATCAAGGGCCCAGTCTCGAGGATCATGAAATACAATGACAGCGGCGATGCGGGTTTTGGAGAAATTGGTTATCTAAATGAACCTCAAGTGTGAATTGATCGGAATGCAAGCAAGCGGGACTAACCTTGACTGAATCCCGCTCTTCGACCGTAAGACTGTGAAAGGGCCACACACTACTTCCCGTTTCAGATACCGCTGGGAACCGAGAGACGGCGAGTGACTTACGATCTATTCCAGCCAAGAATGTCGAGGGTGGTATAAACGTGCTTGAAGCCATATCTATTCTCGGGATCAGAAATCCACGTCAGCATTGGGCGAAAGAGAATCACCCCTCGGCAACCTTACGAAGGATGTCACCTTTGCCACCGAGTACCAGCACCGGCAGATCAGCATACTTGTGCACAACAGACTTGAGCACAGTGTGCGCTTGAACATAACGCTCCGGTTCGATCTGTGTGAAACATTTCGCAATGAACAGCACAGGTCATATTGCACCGCGGATCTCACATTGGTTCCCAGCTGTTGACTGAGTTTGTGACAGCGCTCTGCCTCGCTCACGCCACCGCCGTTAGTTAACTACAGGGTAATTGAGTTTGATGGGAGACGGAAAACATGAGGTGCCGTTTACTAAGAGGTAAGGTATTTTGCTTGGAAAAGCGATCAGAACGCGCGAAGAGCAGTGGTGTGGAAAAAAAAACATACACGCCGAATCGATTGTTACCATCCAACATCGACAATGCGCGTTTTGCAGCCGGTAGAACGGTGTCACCGCGAATGAGAACGCCATCCTAAGCCACAGGTACGCAGTCAGTATACCGCAGCATGCCCGGGCCTAAGGAGTCCTGAGAATGTCACGAACGATATCAAACACGAACGCCAACGGCGAGGCAGCCTTGTGAGCTTTTGAAACGGGAACGGTATGAGAACGAAGTGAAACATAATAAACTGTAGCACGAGTTGTGGAGACTCACCTGTGCGATGTCGTACAAAAGGGTTGATTGGAGTGGCATTGACGTACTTTGAGCACATGTGCCACTGAGAACGCAGGGTGCTTAACTGGCGCATCGTGATTCTGGACTTCTCGGTATGTTGCGTGAGAGTCAAGAAAAACGCGGTTTGCGACCTGCAGAAATGAGTGACAAGTTCCAAGTAGGGTGAGAAGGGACAGTGACCTTTGGCGACTGTGACTTGATACGCGCCAGGGCCCTGAAACGAGTTGGCTTTGGACCTGGCACGTTGTGTCAAAACGTGTGGCCGTCAAGCTGGGTGGACCACCACTTCACCGCAGTCTTGTCCGGGTTCTGCCGCCGGGCCGGCGGGTTCCGCAGTATGACTAATCGTCAAGATCGACACCAGTGCCAAACTTCTCCTCGAGAACCAACTCCTCAGAGCTTCTCTTTGTTCGGGTTTCATGACAATGCCACAGAACTTGGCTTTTGGAATTTCAAAACAGATAGAACAGATAGCTTATCTAGGAACTAAGAACTGACCCAAAAGAATCTGACTGGTCGGAAGGCTTTGCATCATTCTATTAAACGCTGGCTGTACTTCCATTCAACAGAAGGCGGCGTTCATACGTACAATTGAATGATATTAAATGGTACACAAGAACAAGCCATGGTACCTTTCAACTTAGAAGCCTCGGATCTGCCCGAAATCGATCATTGCTGTATGAAGTGCCAAGCTTGCTGAATGACATCAGTTACACAGAAGTTCACTGGAAGTGGTCCAGGGGGAACTCTGGCCAAAATGGGACTGGCCTACGGAGTCGGCATTCCAAGATCTGGCATGTCAACGATTGTGTTTGTCACTAGAAAGATCGCCGACATACTAATCATGCTTACACCAAGAGCTCGACGTCACTTGTCATATGTCAAGGGGTATTGTGTGCCAGAAACATGGCGATCACCGAGTCACCCACAGCGTCACCGATCCTGAAGCACCCGGTATACAGGACGCCCATGACCTAGTCGAATTTGCGTCATCAGGGTATTCTACTTGAGGTTGCCATTGGATGTCGTGTGGGTTAGAATCTAGATCAGGTGTGGGCGCATACTATGGTAACGAGCCAATTCCCATGGCCAGCCCGAAATAGTCCTGACATATACGCCCTCTGAGAGTGACCGAGGTCTGCCACTGTCCCTTTTGTCTGCCACCTCCAACATGGATCGTAGGGCATTCCCTCGGTTCGCAGTAATCGCTGCCGGAGAAATGGGATCCGCAGTAGCCAAGAGACTCGCCGCAGCCGGCTGCACAGTGTACACCAACCTGAACGGACGTTCGGAGGCGACACGTCGGCGCGCCAAGGAAGCAGGCATGGTTGATGCACCCTTGGCTGACATAGTCAACAACGCAGACTGGATACTGAGCATGGTTCCCCCCAGAGCCGCTGTTTCGTTTGCGGAAATGGTCCGGGACACTGCTGCGACTCAAGGAGAGCGAGCCAATATCGGACCATTGGTGTTTGCAGATTGCAATGCTGTCAGCCCACAAACCGTGAAACATATTGCGGGGACTTTCGTGGGGACCGGAATCAAATTCATAGATGGTGGTATCATTGGAGGTCCACCCAAGGATGGCTATGATCCTACGTTCTACGTATCGGCTGCACCCGAGGATAAGGACGTGCTTGACGCTTTTGTGGCGCTTGGCAAGTATGGGCTAAAGGTTTCGTCTTTGACGGGAGAGGGGGCAGGCGTAGGAGATGCAAGTGCGCTCAAGATGTCGTATGCGGTGAGGGCACTTCCTTTTCAGATGTAGAAAGCTTGACTGGCATATCAAGGGAATCACAAAAGGGACGATTGGTTTGTATACGACAATGATCCTCGGTAAACACAAAGTGGTTGGTGGGGCGAATATATTCTGACGCTCGCCTTAGCTGCGCACGCAGCATCACCAGGGACTGCTGAAGCACTGGCCAAAGAGCTGAGCCAGTCGCAGGGCAGAGAACTCGACCGATTGATAAAGACTGTGCTACCGATGGTGCAGAAGGCCTACCGGTGGGTAGCAGAGATGGAAGAAATTGGAGAATTCGTGGGAGGGAACGAGGGTGACATTTACAGAGCGCTCGCTAGATTATACGAGCGGGTCAAGGGGTCGTTGGATGGGGATCAAGCAGATGTGGAGGTACTGAGCAAGTTTGTGGAGGATGCAAAGAAGACGCAGGGGTGAGGAACCAACCTGTCAAGTACACACCTGTCTCTGTCGGCAAACGCACACGGTAACCGCGCACCTTTTCATTTTACGGGTAACGGGTCAATTAGGTTTGATGGAGAGAGTCCGGACTCTCGGGCGTACGGCAAGATTGGTAGACACGATTCGAATGTGTCTCAGATACGGACCGCATCGGTCCTACCAAGCAGTACCATTCTCAACGCTGGTCGTTCTGGCGGACTATCACCGTGATGGCGTTTAGCGGTCAGGTCTGCCAACTACTAACCGAGTAAGCGAGGATGTATACGGAGAGTTACTAAACGAGCTTACGGTAACCCAACACACGGTGAAGGTCTAGTATCAGCACCCAAAGCTCGCCTTCACGACTGCAAATTTTCTACGTTTGAATTTGGCGTTTTGGTGCCAGTGACCTGCCCCGAGCCGGCTCGGTGCACCATCGCCATCCGTTTAACAAGTCTTTTTCTTGCTTGTACTTTACCTGGAACTTCCTTCCTTTCTTTCCCCGACGTCCTTCTTCCCATCATCGACGCCAAACCGAATCTTGGACAACGCCCAATGGCCAGCGCCGAACCCGATAAGAACCTCGATCAAGCCACGGTCTCTCTCACCCCCGCTGCGACACCACACGACCCGTCGTCACCCAAACCCACTGATGCGACATCCAACAGTTCCTCCCCACCTGCGATAGTAGTACCGCAAGTAAACGTGAACGGCGAGCCACTGCGGAGTCCTCGTCCTTCGGGAACATTTACACCGTCATTTGACCCAGACAGCTCGACTTGGGGCGCCAACTTTTGGGTCACTTTGGTCGATCCACAGGTGCGTCCTGGCTCGTTCTTCGTGTCGTCAATGACCAGTACGAGCCCCATCGTTCGTTTAAGACCAGCACGACGTTCTTTGCATGTCCAGCGACGGGTCAGGTTAGCTGGGACCCTCCGGTAGGCACGTTTGTGTGAGTTGGCATTTTGCAAATTATTTCAAATTATTTTATGCTCTCTTCAGCCTCCCTCCCAGCGATCGTGGAGAATGGTGGGAGCTCAGTGACGAGTCTCGTGGAGGAATACCATATTATTATCAAACTAAAACAGGGGAGACCGTCTGGGAACGTCCAGATGGATTCGTCATTCCCCTGACCGTCATCCAAGTAACTTGAACACTTGTCCTCTCCACTTCACATGCTCACTCGACCGTTCCAGCAAACAGCACTCGGTCGTCGTCTCTCCCAGACTGGCATGCGCAAAAAAAACCCGGCAAGTAACCAGGTCGTGACACCCGAACGCCGAGTCGATCGCAGAGCTCGAGCACACACCGGCGGTGTTGACAAGGATGCCCGTCATGTCTCACCTCGATCTGTCGACGCAGATCTGCAACCAGGAACCTCATATTCGTCGACGCGGAGCTCACCTCGTATCGCACTGACAACGAGTGCGAGTCCTGCCAAGAGACAGCCTCAACAACCCCCATCTGTCAGGCGCTCTTTCACAAACGATCAACACGGACAGCCAAACGGGACAAGTCGCGGTTTCTCAAACGGTTTACACACCAACCTTCCCCCCATTCCGGCATCTCCGTACGCATCAGAGCCTTCTACCCCCGCTTCTCGTAAGTCGATATCGCTAGGTTCTCCAAATGGAAAGTCGAGTCCCAAGGAAGAGAAGCAACGGCACAACGGTGGTAGCAACGGTGCAATGACTGATACCGAGGACGCGTCGTTATCGCGATCGAGATCCAAGTCTTCTTCATACGTGCCCCATAGGTCACCAGCACCGCAGAGCTTGAACGCCGCTGTGGAAATGCTTTCGTTGTCAGAGAGAAGATCAACTTCGGAGCATGGTCATCCCACGGTACTTCGTCCAGGTGTCACAGAGAGCAAACCACGACCGAGTACGAGTAGTTCGACCTCAAAGCATAGGGAGAAGCGCGACATGACACAGTCTCCGCCAAAGAGCTTGCATACGACACATGGTACTTTCTGGATGACACGAAGTACATCAACACCGCCAACCGTGAATGGCAAGACCATCAGTAGTCCCATACCCAACGAAGGTGGGTCAGATTTCCTGACGAGTACAGTATTCCTAATCAAGCCGAATAGAGGCTTCGTTGGACATGAGCCCACTCAAGAACCGGTCGACAGGGAAACCTATCCCTGTTGTAGGCTCGGGGAGTCCTCCGTCTTCTATTCATCGTGCGCCTGCTCCTACAGCAACGCTCGCATCAGGGTTCGTATACTCACTTGTCCCTTGTGTTGATTTGGTTGATGATTATCTCTCAGGACATATCCCGTTCTACCTCATGACCTCGCTTCTGATATTCAGCAATTCGTGGAATCGGACTATGCTCGGCAATACTTTTCGACGCATCGTACAGGGTTCATATTTCGTCGCAAAGTCCCCGTGGCGCAAATGATGACATGGCAAAAGGCTCCCCTTTCCTCGCCTCTTCTCACACTGAATCGCTCACTAAAAACGGACGCAGTCAAGATCTTCAAGGTAATCCAACACATCATGGGTGACCGTGAGCGCGAAAAGCCGGCTGGCATACCTGTCCACAACGGGTCGACGAGTTCACTCCCTACGAGCTCAATGGGCCTCCTTGAGGAAGAGCGGTGGTTATTAGGAGAAGGTCTTGCGCACGGGGAACTGCGAGACGAGATATACTGCCAACTAATGAAGCAGCTTAGTCGTAATCCCAACGCGGAGAGCGTCTTCAAGGGATGGCAGATGCTCTGCGTGCTGCTCATCGCGTTTCCTCCATCGAAAAACTTTGAGGCTTATCTGCGCTCTTTCATTACTCAACGGATATCCCAATCCGAGGGCCGCGTTGACGTCATGGCGAAGCACTGTTTGCGTCGACTGTCTGCCATATCAAAGAAGGGTCCGAGAGGGAAACCCCCATCTGTCGCCGAGATCGAAACAGCGTCGGACGCAGCGTTCAACCCGTCGACATTCGGAGAATCGCTGGATGCAGTGATGCGTCTACAAGAACGCAATTACCCGAATGAGAAGATACCGATCATCCTTCCTTTCCTTGCAGATGGGATCCTTGCCTTGGGCGGTACGAAATGCGAGGGAATATTTCGCGTTCCAGGCGACAGTGATCTTGTTTCGGAACTCAAGATCAGAATCGACAGGGGATACTACACACTCGAGAATGTCGACGACCCACATGTCCTCGCGTCGTTGCTGAAGCTGTGGCTCCGCGAGCTCCTGGACCCACTCGTGCCTGAAGAGCTGTACAACGATTGTATCACTGCAGCTGCAGACCCTGCTTCGTGTATAGCCATTGTCCGACGATTGCCAACGATCAACCGTAGGGTCGTCCTCTTCATCATCAGCTTTTTACAGTTGTTCTTGGAGGAGAAGGTGCTGGCGAACACAAAGATGACGGCCGCAAACATGTCTTTGGTCATGGCTCCAAATCTCCTGAGATGTAGTTCGGACTCGATGAAGATTGTATTTACAAACGCGCAGTGAGTGTGCCTCTGTCCAATTCGCGAGGAACAGTAATGAACTGATTCGTTTGGCGACTAGGTTCGAGCAAATGTTTGTCTATAACCTGCTCTTGCATCTCAACTGCAGCGAAGCGGATGGGGACTATGTACCGGTTCATGGCCGAGGGGCAAGTCTCCCTAGTTCACCAAAACCTCGTGCGTCCAAGTCTCGCAACAGAAGATGACGACCCGCTTTGAGCTGTCGACCCGACATACTGGGACCTAATGGTTGGTCAAAGATGGCCTCTCTTGCTCTCATTGCTCCTTTGGCACATCAACGCACCACCGATTCTCTCCCTCCAGTCACCAAATGCCCAACTATTTTTATCGTCGCTGTACTCGAACCGCACTTTCACCTACTGCCCTGTCCGTATATTCGTCGATCCTTGGCGCACCGCTAAATGTTCGCTTCGAGTCGATGCCTTTTTTCGTTTCCAGAGTCGCTCATTTTTCTCATCTTCCTTTTTCTTCTTTGCTTTACTGACTACACCCTCATGTGTCTCGCGTCTCTCTCTTGCTTTCATGTGGACGGACACCCTCAACAGTTGTCGTTTTTCTTGCAAGGAATTAATACTGGCCGTGCAATACCATGTCGATATATCCCGCTACTTTACCTCATTCATTCTCGCATACATACCTCTTTCTCTCTTGGCTACCTTGTGAAGAATGACGCACTCCTTGCCTCTTTTTACGCTAACACTTTTCACCGTATAACTCACACATGCACTCATTTTTTTGGGTAGGTTAATGGTAATGGAAAGATAAAATCGATGCGAATGCAGATGCCGACTGTGTTCCCAATGCAAGGTCAGGTTCGTCCAGGGACTCTCTGCAGTAATCAATGCCAGATCGCACGTCGTGACAGAACAACGTCCACTCATCGATTCGAGTCCAGTCCATGAAACGTAGCACACAAAGCGACACACGTCAAGCACCGAGATGGACATACAAAATCCGCTGATCCAGCGGTACCTTGACCGTCTTCATCGTCTTGTGCAGCGCAAACGCCGCGCGCGTATGATCCAGACAGCCCGACGCATCCACCATGTGCTGATAAAACACCGACGTGATCTTGTCCGTATCCCCATCCGCCACCGCCCACATCGTCCCAATCACCGAGCGAAAGCCGGCAAACTGCATCGCCGACGCGAGATGGACCATCTCGTCCGGGCTCTCCTCGTCGCCCACGGTCGTATGACACGCCGAGAGGTACGCAAACGCGGGGTTCTGCAGCTCGCGCGAGAGGATGTGTTGGATCGTGAACCGTCCGTCGCGGAGCGCGAACGCGGACGCGAACGGCGCCTTTTGGTTCGGGAAGCCGTGGCAGGCGAGGTGCACCCAGTCGTTCTTTGCCAGTTCGTCGGCGACGTTTGCGATGCGTGCGTCTAGGCCGTCGATGCGCTTAAACGTGGCGTAGGCGTCGACGAGGTGGCCGATGGTGGTCAGTTCGGCATTGACGCAGGGAAGTTCGCCGGCACCGGATGCGTTTGCCTGACCGATGGCTACAAAGTGCTTCTTGCGAGCTACAGAATCGGGTACGCTGGGCCGTCTGGCACGAACAAGGGCAGTCAACGTGGGGGTGTAAGACGAGATGTAAAGACCTGAAACACCCTTTTTGCCTGTCCTAAACGGATTGGCAGCGTGCAACGGCAAGAGGGAGAACTCGGCAGTGGGACACCACCAGATCCGTGACTGTGGAGGATGGGCCGTCTCGAGGAAGTTGATAATGTGGGAAACGATGTTGTCCCAGAGTTCCCGCAAGAGAATCGCCACGTCCATCTTCCTTGCAAGCTTGGTCAACTTTTGAAGCCTCAACGAGAGCTCCCGGACGTCTCGCTTTGTGACAGACAGCGGGACATGAACAGGGTCCCTGTCAGCAAAAATAACGAGCCCATCACAACTGGTCTTGCTCGCATTCAGAATGATGACAGGTCCGTCAATAGCTGCACGCTGTAGATCGGAAAAGGATGGAGGAAGAAGGAATCTAGCCAGGCCAGGCAACGCCCGGATGTTGGAAACAACTTGCTGCAACTTCACGTTCAGACGACAGACTCGGTCATGCTGGTCCGCTCCAGGGGAATTGAGGGCATTGCGAATGAGCGTCGTCAGACGTGTGAATTCGTCTGCCAATACTTTGCCCTCTTGACCAGATATGACGACATCGTCGAGCGGGGAACGGAGACGATTGAGTTGGCCCCAGAAAACACCCCGACCTTGCTCGAGAAGTTCGACGGCCTTGGTAAGCGATTGGTTGGAAAGGCAAGCCGAGAACGCATCCGCTGCGAGTGACGACGAGAGGCCTTTGAGAACGGCAAGGTGTTGAGGTAGTGGCGGCAAACCAGCCAGATGTTCGACGAGCAATCGGAGCGTTGTTTCATAAGCGAGAAGCTTCGTGGGGTGGTGGAATTCTTCGGCTGCTGCAGTCCATGCTTTGGCAGCACGCAGGTCGGATGAAGATACCGTGTGCGAGATGTGTTCCAGCTGAGCGTAGAGACCGAAAAGCTCCTCTCGGTCCTCCACCCTGCCCAACCGTCTAAACCGGATACGAAGACAACCTGCAAGATTCGGAAAAGAAACCGACCAATTTGGGTGCCCTGGGGGGTTAAGTTTGGTTGCATCTCGGGCCAAGTCAATGGCGAGGTTGAGGTCATTCATACCACCAAGGTGGTTATACCGAGAGCAGAGATGAACTGCAAGATTGCTCAAAGCCTTCGAGCGAGCAGGATGTCCTGGCGGGCGAAGGGCCAATGCATCGTTACAGAGGACAATTGCCTCATCAAGGTCCCCCAGTCTCTTTAACCTGTCAAAGCGGGAGGAAAGATGAAGCGCCAGATTATCTAAACATGTGGACCTTTCCGCGTGCCCCGGTGGGCAAAGATCCACAGCGTCCCGAGCAAGGGAGGTGGCCTCGTTGAAGTCATCAATTTTTCCGACTTGTTTGTATCGAGCGGAAAGATAAAGTGCGAGATTACTTAAAGCTAGCAACCGACCCGTATGACCCTGAATGAGGAGCTCCAGAGCATCTCGGGTGATATCAATTGCCTCGTTCAAATCATCTGCACCACCGAGCTGCTTGTACCGAGCGAAAAGATGAAGTGCGAGGTTGTTTAAGGACGTAGACCGATCTGGATGGCCAAGCGGGCGAAGTACGAGGGACTCTCGATCAAGGGCAATGGCCTCGTCGAGGTCATGAATCCCGCCTAGCTGGCTGTAGCGAGAAGAGAGGTGAGATGCAAGATTGCTCAACGACTTTGACCGATCTGGATGGTCTAGAGGGCGGAGAGCCAGTGCACTTCTGCAGAGGTCAATGGCTTCATTCACGTCGGCGATTGCTCCAAGCAGGTTGTACCGGAAGGAGAGGAAAAATGCAAGGTTGCTCAAAGTCATCGATCGATCTGGGTGGCCTGGTGGCCTGAGAGCTAGTGCACCTTGACTGAGGACGATTGCTTCGTTTAAGTCGTCAATCTCCCCAAGTTGCTTGTACCGAGTGGAGAGATAAGATGAAAGGTTGTTCAAAAACGTCGATCGGCGTGGGTGACTTGGTGGACAAAGCGCCACCGCATCTCGGCCGAGGACAATGGCCTTGTGGAGATCATCAATGTCCCCTAGCTGGTCGAACCGCATGGAGAGATGAGACGCAAGATTGCTCATACGTATCGGCCGACTTGGATTGTCTGGCAGGGAAAGCGTTAGTGCTTCCTGATCAAGAACTATGGCCTCATTCAAGTCACTGATTTCCCCCAACTGGTCGTAACGCGTAGAGAGATGGAGGGCTAGGTTGCTCAAAGATGTCGACCGATCCGGATGGTCTGGTGACAAAAGCACAAGTGCATCTCTGTCGAGGACAATGGCCTCTGCAAGGTCAGCCATTCCTCCGAACTGATCGTAGCGACGGGAGAGAAACGTCGCGAGGTTATTCAGCGACGACATCCGACCAGAGTCACCTAGGGGGCGAAGCGCCAGTGCGTCTCGTTCGAGGTCAATAGCTTCGTTCATGTCATCGATTCTTCCAAGCTTGTCATACCGAGTGGACAGATGGAGTGCAAGGGTGTGTAAACGTGCCGACCGAGATTCGTCCACTGTTGGGCAGAGTTCCAATGCGTCCCGTCGAAGAGCAATGGCCTCGTTTAGGTCATCGATTCCTCCGAGCTGGTTATACCTGTCAGCAAGATACAGAACAAGGTTATCCAGGGATGCCAGCCGATCAGGGTTACCCGGCGTACAAAGCGCTAGTACATCCCGTCCAAGCACGATGACCTCACTGAGATCGTCAATTTCGTTGAAACACTTGTACCGAGCAACGAGGCTAGATCTAAGAGCCTTTTGGAATGTTGGGCGGTCCGGGTTCCCCACTGAGCAAAGCCCCAGTGAGTCTCTGCCGAGTACAATGGACTCGTCGAGGTCGTTGGTTTCCCCGAGTTGCTTGTACCGGATAAATAGATAAGAGGCAAGACCAATCAAGTATGCTGCGCGGTCTGCGTATCCTAGTGGGCAACACACCAGTGCATCCCGACCGACATCAATAGCCTCATTGAGATTGTCAATCCCCCCGATTTGCATGTAGCGAATGAAGAGATGAAGCGCAAGACCTGCCAAGCATCTCGACCGATCTGGATGGCCAGGAGGGCGAAGCTTAAGTGCGTCAGACTGGAGAGTAATGGCCTCGTCAGTGTCTCCACTTTCCCTACGGCCAGAGAGATAAAACGCAAGGTTGCTTAGAGATGTTGAACGATCAGGATGGCCCTGTGGGCGAAGTGCCAGTGCATCCAGTTCAAGGGCAATCGCCGCTGCAAGATCATCACTTCCCCTGAGCTGGCTGTGCCTGATGGATAGATGGAACGCAAGATTGCTCAAAGATGTCGACCGATCCGGGTGGCCTGGCGGGCGGAGCCCAAGTGCGTCGTTTTCGAAGCCAATGGCTGCTTTCAGATCGTCTATTTTCCCAAGCTCGTTGTACCGAGTTGTAAGATGGAGTGCAAGGTTGCTCAACGACATTGACCGATCTGGGTCCCCTAGCAGGCGAAGCACTAGGGCCTCTTGGTCAAGTGTGATGGCCTCATTAAGGCGATCAACGCCCCCGAATTGTCTATAGCAAAGCCAGAGATGAGTTGCAAGTTGAGTTAGAGCCGTGGATTGCTCCGAGTGACTGGGACGGCAGAGGTTGAGCGCTTCACGGTCAAGGACGATTGCCTTGTCGATATAAACGCTCTCGCTTCCTTGTTGAAATTTGACGATGAAGGACGTTGCCTCTGAAAGCAATTGCTGAACTAGTGGGAGTGTCACTAGTGTCCTACGCGAGAGAAAAACAAATACCTTTTGAATCCATGCAGAGCGAGTGACCTCCAGCAGAGAAGGCGGTTTGAAAAAACACCCAGCGCAACCGTTGTCCGAGCAATTGGACCTGCTGGCCACATGGAAGTTCCTGGACCTGGTGCCTCTGTGCCTGTAAGAAAACTCGTAAGTGTAGCCTTGTAATCAAGTTTATGCTTGTCAGGAAGTGGGTCGAATGAAATTGAAGATCGTTTCCAACGGAGGGCCATTCAAATCGAAATGGAGCTAGTCTCGACGTAGTACAAGTTCAGGATGTCAGAGCCTGCCTTATTCGGAGGCTGACAGTGTAGTAGTCGGACTCCGAACACCCCTTTGGTCTTAAATATTTTGGTGCGAGTGGTGAATTCTCATAAAGATGTTGTACATGGAATATTCGAGTAGAGTTCTGACGCTGTCAACCGTACAATTTTCATTCCTCATTGATACATACCATCGATCACTCGCCCTTCTGCTGCATCCTACACCTTCAAGGTCACATTCCCAACGCGTGATTGGTGTTGATACACTCAGCAGTGCGGTCTTGTTACAATGTCCCTGTCGAGAATCTCGCTATAGATAGTATATTGAATCGGTGAAGACAAGAACGCTCTGGTCAGAATCAGAGACGTGCGATCCCATAGTCACCCACCTCTATCCCTGCGTCGCCTTTGGTCCCTTATCCATGCACCGATCCGTGTCCACGCCCGTAAAAGCAAGTTCTGCCAGCGCAGAGGGGACTTCGGTGTCAGTCGATGCAGCGGCGAATACACACTTGGCAAGTGCCTGCATAAGAACGCCACATTTCGCACCGGGAATTGGGGTATGGGAAAATAGAAAAAGCGAGTGACCAATGGCCGACAGACGTCAAAACCGGCACCCAACACATCTGGGTCATCCAAAGGTACCTCCCGTGTGTCCAGCGACAAGCCAATGTCACGCAGTTCTGGGCAAGATACAAGGAGCGACAACAGCCCTTTAAGGCTGACCATTTTGTATGGGTACTTGTCATGCTCTCCTACCAGCCAAAACTTTTCTAGACGCTGCAAATTGCTGACGAGGCTTACGAATTCGTCATCGTCGATGGCAATAGGGTATTCCAGAAGGATGACCAGTTCACGGAGATGCACGAGAGACGCGATAGGTTTGAGCATCCCGTACGAGAACGAAGAGCCACTGGTCCAGTTCATGATTTCAACCGACTGAAGCGAATTTATATGCTGAGGGGACGCAATTGCTTCAAGGATCGCAGAGACATCAGTAGGGGTGGCTTGTGTGTCTAGAAGTTCCAGTATGAACGTGTCGAATTTTTGGTCAAAAGCCCGCAAGAGTGCCACGACGTCAAAGCAGTTCCGTGACGTCAACGCAAAACTTGTCGCGTTACAGAATGGTATTTCCGTGGGTCCAAAGCTTTCGGGCCTGTGTTGAAAATTTGGGTCTGAACCGAGGTTCAGTGAAACTCTCCTTAGCGTGGAAGAAAACCCGAGATGTCTCAGAGCAACGATGTCTATGCAGGCGATAAGTTCAATATATTGCAAGCCTTCCAGACGGCAGATAGCCCGGGAAAGCGCTTGCGTTATGGAAATGGGCGGATCAGAGCAGCAGAATTTGATTTTAAATGACTTCAAATTCGGGCAAAGGGGAGCGAAGCTCTCCAAAAATGAATGAAGCTCGGGGGAGTCAGTGTGGGAGTCTCTCATGACCACCTCTAAGCCAACGATTCTGGGGGTAAGTAACTGTTGAGGAAACGCAGAGAAACAGCAGTAGCGCGCTATCATCTTCCTGCTTGAGAAAATAGGTGTGGAGTCCCATCTGATCACCTTCAGATTAGGCAAAACGAGACCAGTACACTCCAAAAAATTGATGGATAAAATGTCACCGCCCAAGGTGAGTTTCTGGATACGAGGAGAGTATCGATTGATAACATCCCATTCTTGAGGGGACAGAAATGTCTAATGTCATGCTCTGCTTAGTCTAGGGAGATGATAGTTTGACGATGGTTTCACCTTAGCTCCAGTTTTGCTCACTACATCAGAGAAACTTCCCATCAAAGGGATGAGCGTGTTCAAACTGTGCCAGAGACGATCGAGGGAAGGGTCTGAGAAAGCGGAACATGTCCGAGCCAACGCAGCAAGAGTTCTACCCCACTCTCTGAGGTCTCCTAACCCGAGTGGAATAAGACAATCCAGGATGCAGTCGAATAACTTCTCGGGCACCAACAAAGGATTCATACCATATAAAGGCTGGGCAGCTGCCAGCTACTTGGAAGATTGAAAACAGGAGGCTTGACTGTGGCTGTGTTTCTGCCACAGGATTGTCACCGATCTATATTAGCAATTGTATGAGTTACTAGGGAGGAACAATTCGTACGTCGGTGACGATGCCAGATCTGTCGGAACTCCATTGAATAGCTATGAAAGTCGTTTATGAAAAGAGACCGATATAGTGTTCAACTGATCAGACGTTCATTTGTCGATCTAGAGTCCATTGCGAAAACGCGGCGCAATTCTGTTTCCGAAGAAGCACCATTCAGCAACTCTCGTACTATGTACTTTGAGACTCGTTCGACAACAAGAAAGTCCAATCGCATTTCGAATTATACACGACACCGTTCAACATAATAGTACAAGCATTCAAGCCATACGACCAAATGTCACCCTAGAACGAGCCCTAGGCCGGAGCGGGTTCATCCTTCCTCGGAAATGCGTGCCCGTGTTCCCATTCCATATGTTTACGAGTCGACGTGCTGCCAAACTTCACCTGCGCGTCCAGGTACTTCGTGTACAATTTCTCTATCTTGGGTTCCTGTTGAAGCCTAACAAGGTTCTTAATCGTT
>JBBPTN010000330.1:0-12840 GCA_038094075.1 Xerocomus spinulosus | reverse complement strand
TGGGCCGGGGGTGCCGGTGGGGGGGGAGGGGGTCTCGACGGGACCCCCACCGCCGCGGGGGGGGTGGGGGGGGGGGGGGGGGGGGGGGGGGTACGGGTCATCACGGCACGTCCGGTGCGCCCGTCGCGTTCCGGCTTGTCAAGGCGGTACGAAAGCTCTCGACGCTCGTAATCTCGGCGCACTGTCCACACTCGATTCTTGTTGGCTCTGATGGACGTCTGTGCTACGCGCACTCGATCGAGGCGCGATGGGGCGTATCTGTTTTTCAGAACGAACAAAGGGATCGTCGTGCATGTTCGCAGGATCCTAGGCGCCATACAAAAAAAGGCACGACGCGATGCGCCTCGTCCCGTTGGATTCGCCACGATCAGACTGGTTCCGTATGCCAGTCGGACCGCGGATCTCGGGACTGAATGACGTCGGTGCGGGGAGGAATGTGTACCATGGATTGCGTGTCGACCAGAGCGGGCCGTCTCTGACCACGACTCCCTGAGACGCTGTGATCGGACGCGGCTTCTCTCCAGACAACGTTGTGGTATGTAGCGACGGGTCGTGTCTTGATGTTTGCCGCACAGCATACGTAGGTGTTGACCGATGATCCTCGGTGTGAGATGCACACGTCCGTGACCGCACACTGTTTGTCGTGCAAGGCCGTGAGCCTGGTTGGGAATGGGAAAATGGGTTTTCCCTCTTGCAAGGGAACATGTCGGATCTGTGCTGAGCCGATTCACGGACCTGTATAAATCTGACGCAGAGGTTGCGGTGTCGCTGATCACTGTGAAAAGGTGGTCTGGCGACGAGTGTCGATCCCTACCACCTGTACAGCGTTGAAGGCGCAGGCACAAGCTTTGTTGTTGATGGTGGTCATTGATAACAAAGAAGACTGGATGTTTGTGACTAGTGCGGCAGTCACCTACCCAGATGTCTGGCAACGGAACTCGTCATGATCATTCGATGGCGAACGGCGAGTAGACGAGATTCACATTTTCCGATGGTGTGTGCATTATTGACTCAATCGTCGGGCCCCTCACTCAAGTGGTACGTCTACCTCTCACTGCCCGGTGTGCCAGTCTTTTTCTCCGGTACGCCTCGCCCCGGCTAGTACCCAGACGTCTGGTCACCAGACAAAACTGCTGCGTGGAACCATGGGCGTCACGGCTGCTCGTCCCAACCGTTGGTGATGACTCGACACGCGTTCACGTGTATTCTATGCGCTGGTCGGGCCTCGGGGCTCGGTTGGGCCGGGATGGCGCTCACCGACACACACATTATTTTCTCTTTGCGGGGGTAACACTCTTACCGTTGACCACCGACAGACGGCGCTGCAGGCGGGACTGGCCAGCACGTTCCATCGGAGTATATTCGCAACTCTTGATCGCAAGATACAGCACGCACCGCGATGTCATGTGGGTGATCATGGTCGAGGTGAGACTGCCCAAAGGTGCTGCTTGACATGCGCTACATCAACCTCCCAATCGGCAACCCATGGCTGTCCACCTATGATGGGTGCTGCCAATACGTGGACGGACCTGACGATGGATACATTAATGATTTCTTCCGAGAGGTGAAGGGGAAGAATCAGCATGCGATTCAAGAGGCATGCTCATGCTGTGCAGAACGCAGTATCTCATATGGGTATGTGGAAAATGCAGATTATGCTCGTGTGCGGCAGAGTGACCCGTACTTGCGATATTTGATGGCCCAGATGCAATGTTCTATCACATTTCCGGGTACTGTCAGCACACCATGGGACGCAGCTGGCCGGCCTCGCTGGGGATTGGTATGCATTGGTGAGACTCATTGTATTCTCATTCGAGCTGTTTTATCTCCCTTTTGATAGGCGCACGCCTGTCGTTTAGCGCGAGCCGCACTCGAAATGATAACCGGCTCTCAACAATGTTACCATGTTTGATAAGCTATCGCCCAAAGCCTTGGATACCATCACACGTTCTCGGTTCAACGCGTTTCATTTTACGTGCGTTCTTATTGTTTATGCGCCGCCCATGCCTACATTGTCACAGCGTACCCATTTCGTCATCGGGACCGGGATCCCTCGCAATCAAGAACAATTGCCCCGGCAACAAACTCTTTGGTGAAGATTTAGTCGGTCCAAGGGGACCAATCACAATCTACCAAGGATAAGCATCAGCAAAAACAAGTGCAACAAGCAGGAAAACAGCCTACGTTGGGATGCTCTCCAGCATTCGCGGGAATAGTCCATCCCAGGTGTGGCCTATCCGCAAAGGCGATGCTGAAGCACGTCAAACAGGTATACCGAGACTGGATACGACACGACGCACGCGTAGACGTCTGGCTGTGCTTGTGGGAGCATCACCCAGTGCACCTCGCTCTGTGGATGAGTGGAGGCGACGACCTTGCCGTTCTCGACCCCGATGAAGGGGTAGGATCTGTCCACGGTGGCCCAAAACTTGTTTTCTCCGAGCCCGTGAACGAACCACTGGGATCATGTGAGCATTTCTGTCGTATGATTGGAAGAGAATGGACATGCGTCGTGAACAGGTGCGCCAGCAAAGAGAGGCTGCGCGTCTGGCTTGGAACAGCGGTTGATCCCAATATGTGGGTGTCCCTTGGTGAGCGAAACGATCTTGTGGCGATGTGGCATGGGATTACGAGACGAGATGCGCAGTGGGAATTCGAGGTGAGTTGTTCGCTTTTATACTATCTGGACCTCGTGTCCAGAGGCATCGTGGTCTCCATTTTACTAATCGGAAGCTAACTTTCATAAAAATGGGAGTGACGGGATTCAATGTCGATAAGATTTTCGGTTTCCATTGGTCCTGTTGCAACTTGTGCGATCCGATCGTCGTACTTGAAAATCTGGCACCTTGATGCATAGTGCATGATTTACCTGCTACTTACTGCAATAATTTCGACCATGCAATAACAAGTAATGTCCGTGTAGAAACATGACCACGTTGGACGATGGGCTTGAAAACTGGAGACATGAGCGACTGCTGAACATCAACGTACACCATTTCCGACACACACCTCTGCCTTCTCCGCCAGTGTCATTCTACGTCTAGACAAAGGAGACGTCGAAATCGTATGAAAGAAGTTTGAACATTGTCGCGGGAGGGGAAGAAATCCGGGCCGGTATGATACGGAGACCCCTAATCTCCCTTTCACTCCTCGATGATGAACATGAACCAATGCGTATTTCCAGCGGAGCTCATTCTCCAGATCCTCTGCTACACAAGCATTCGTGATGTCGTTCGATGGCAAGCGGCAAGTCCAATATTCTGTCCTTCTTCTGTCGATGAGCAGTGACACTGCTGCACGACAGGTGTCCAAGTGGTTCTGTGCCATCGCCCGTGATCCGGCCATCTCAAAAGCCTTGTACGAACACGCGGCCTTTCCTCGCCCGCCTGGCCCGTTTCTCAATACCACATTTCGGAATGCGTTTGTGCAGTCAGCCCGATTGGCGCAGTCGTGGACGACTGAGAGTCTGCAGATCGTATCGCGCGTCGAGGTCCCGTTTGATGGCATCGCAAACGATCCTCTCCTGATGATCGGTGGCAGGTGGTTTATCGTGTGCCAAGAAGATCGGCGGTTCGTGTTGTACGACACTTCAAACCCAGGGGGTGTGCCACAGGTCTTGTGGGAGCAGGAAGAAATCATCACCGACTGGGATGACTTTTGTGGGACATCAGAGGATGGCGACTATATGATATACATAATGATGTCCACCCAGCAGCCCTTACGATGGTAAGTCTGGGTTGATGATGTCCACACATCACATTTTCAACCGTGACATCTACAGCACACTCTTGGTGTTTAGGCTGAACGCGGAGAGTGGGGCGTTGGAAAGTACTCGTTCCCTGGACGTTCCTTTTCTGGACACCAAGCGACAATCCGAAATTCCTTTTGGCCGGGCATCATCACCGCCGTGTTCAAGGTTCCTTGCAATCGCAAGTCATCGTTTGGTGTTTGACACACGAAACCATGTTTTTTACGAGGTTCCCAAGTCCCACACCGCATTAGTTTGTGTTCACTTTATATGATGCCTGAGCTTTGGCTTATGGATCACAAGGATCGAACGACATCTCACGTGGAGGAGGTTGGCAAAAACATACACATAATTTTCACAAACATGCACGTTATCGTCATGGTTAAAGCTTTCGGTGGGTTCTGCCCTCTTGTCATCATTCAAGCTTTTGCCTTTCCCGATGACAAGCAGCCTGATGGACATGAGTGCAACACCCTCCGCCTCACTCACGAAGGCGTCCATGAAAGCGACGGAATAATTGTCGACCTGATACGGAATTCTGTCGTTGACCCTACCACGGGATCCATCAATGTGAGGCTATTGGAACGACCTCTGGAGACAAGTGGTTTCGAACCTGTGTGTGTCGAATTGACACTGCAACCCCCCTGCCCGGACAATGTCTCACCAATAACTGTGACACAACACCATGCCCATGTGGTTGTGTGACGGTTTGGGGAGAGGGCTCACCTTGGGCCAGAGGTGGCAGGGGTCAACCCGGTGGCAGAGGGTCAGGCGTACATAGGCAGCATGTGCAGTAGATACACATCGTCCTGTACGCTATCCAGGTCCCCTGCTCGCCAACCAGGGGTTCGCCCACGTCCTAGCCTGTCCCAGTGGGTAAAGTCCCCCCACACTTTGACGATGAAGCCCTCATACGGTACGACGACGTATGTGACAATGGGCATGCCAGGGGATTGCGCGTACAGTACAAGAAAAAGAGCCATGGACATGGAGTTGTGTCAAAATTCACGGTTGACGCAACAGGGCCATATTGTATTGCCGTCATCGGGGAGCTCTCACCTTAGATTTCATTGAGACATTGGATAATTCTGGACGTAGGTTCCGCGAGTCTGTACCATATGCGACTTTCGATGGCGTGCGAGGGAGGCTTGCCCGCCATCAGTCTATAGGAAGGAATTGTCGTGTTGTCACCGTAGATTTTGCCTAGGTACTTGTACGAATGTGGAGGATGAGCACCTCGCACGACATCTTCATCATGTCGTGCTGGCGAGTGCGCTGTTACGTCCTTCTTGAGCTCATGTTGTCATCGTGGTGGGCACCGTTGAGCGCCCCCTCGCATCGCCGTCGTGGTGGTGCGCGCACCATTACCGGCCACTACGTCCTCGACGTCCCGGTAGCTGGGGCATCCCACTGTCAAGCAGTGATCAGGCACGGCGCTCCGGCCACGCCCTCGCTGTCGTAGATTTTGGTAGGCACATTGTAACAGTTGCGTTGCCCTCAACCCCTCTTTCATCAGGTGGTGGTGCGCCGTTACGGTTCCCTCCCCGCACTCGCTGTCGTCACAGTTGTATAGGTAGCAGGCCCGCAGTTGCACCGCACGGTGGCAATGGCAAAAGGTTGCCGTGCGCACCTTGTCCCCACGGTCGTCGCCAAGCTTGGGGATGGGGGCACAATGCGTCAAAAAAGTGGTGTGTTTTTCGGGGGTACAGCACTGAGGCACCCTCGCCGTTCTCGTGGGGTGGTGAGCACCCTGGTGGGCCCTTTTTGTCGTTGTAACGTACCGTTGCGCCACTATCGTCCCCCTGCTGTCACGGTTGGTGCGTCGGCGTCGGCGTGTTGATGGATGGGTTATTGCCCGCCGCCACCGTTAAAGTGGTCGCCATCCTCATGATGGCAGTGGCGGTTACGCCGTCCTAGTCCTCGCCGTTGTTGTCATTAATGATGATGGTGGTGGTGAAAGCAGTTGCGATTTTGGTTAGGCACGCGATGTGGTGTTAATAATATAATGGTTTGTTTGCATGATTTCGGCAACTCAAGTCTATGTATATATAATATGACCGGTGACCTGCATTTCACAGATTCGATGACAAGCAGTTCAAGGTAAGGGGAATGCCCTCCTTCTCTCTCACGAAGGCGACCGAAAATATGTTGCGGAGCTGTTCCGGGATTCTTTTGACCACAATGACTGGGTGTACCAACGTGCGCCTGCGATGGACTCGGATTCAAAATTACCAAACACTGCTTCCTCAGTGCAGATAAAGTTTTACAGGTCACTATTCAATACTGGTATTCCGAGTGGTACGCATGGACATTTTTTCTTTCCGGTGATCTCGATATCTGGCTATGTGTGACAACGCTGACAATGGGAACACAGTCTCTGTAGGGAGAACACGCGATTAACTATAGCAGCAACAATGAATAGCCTGGGTTATGTCCAACTTCCTGACAAGTTCATGTGATGGATACGAGGAGATCTATTATGTGAGTAGCAAAGAATAAGGTATTGTGGATTATGAATAGGTCGCTGGAAAGGTAGGTTTGCTACCAGACGACCTGTATATAAACAGGGCGTTGCCAACTATCTTTAAACTACTCTGAGTCAATCATATTTAGACGCAGCACTCGGAAGACCCAGTGGTCGGTAAAGATCGCGTTGTACCGACCGGGAGTCGGGAGCACGGGTTCGGATTGGATACCTATTTGATCGGCGCTTCGTCAGCCCGACGCGTACTAAGTTCTTCAGGGTCAGAGCAGGTATATATTCTCTCGTCCTCACCAACCCATTCACTAAACACGATCATGTCTTCCTTACCAAACACACAGAGAGCATGGGTTGTCGAGGGTCAAGGTAACCCCCACGATGTGCTAGTGTTCAAGACGGACGTTCCGGTCCCCAAACCAAAGAAGGATGAAGTACTCGTGAAGGTCTACGCTGCGGCACTGAACCCCGTGCAAGTACTCTCCTTTTGGGACGTTTATGTCTTTTGTCTGACTGTTATTGGATGTTTTCAGAGGATGGAAACTGATGGCTTTCGTGCCAAACGCATTGGCGAAGCGACCCCACACCCCAGAGCACGATCTCGCGGGGGTGATTGTCGACGCAAACGGAACATCGTTTTCCAATGGCGACGAAATCATTGGGTACATTCCCATTCGTGAGTTTACGGCAACTTCTTCCCCTATCCCAATAAAAAGCAACTTCTTGGCAGTCCTCCAATTCAACAACCATCAAGGGGCACTCGCTCAATACACCATCGTCTCAAAAGACCATGTCACACTCAAACCCAAGAAGCTCACCTGGGAGGAAGCTGCAGCACTGCCCGTCGCGGCGCTTACAGCGGTTCAATCCCTCCGTGCGGGGGGATACGACCCCATCCGCGCGCTCGACACGTCTACATCCACACCGGCCAGGCAAGAGTCGATCTTTATCAACGGCGGCTCGACTTCTGTCGGTATCTACGCGATCCAACTTGCAAAGGCACTGTCGCTCCGCGTGACCGCCTCTGCCTCTGCGCGGAACGAGTCCTTTGTGCGCGGTGTCGGTGCGGACGCGTTTATAGATTATACTGCCCGGCCCCTTTTCCAGCAGCTCTCTGAAAGCCCGCCGGAGCCGCGGTTTGGCATGGTGTTGGACGCAGCGGGGTTGCCGGACACGGAGTTGTACACCAAATCAGCGGCGTATGTGAAAAAAGGGGGTACGTATGTGACGACGGGACCTTTTCCCGGTCAACTGGGATGGCTGAGGACGATTGGAAGGTGGGCGTGCGTGCTCTTGAGACCGGCATTTTTAGGGGGTACCCCAACGACGTGGAAGTGCGTCGGATGCCTGTGTTGGTTTGGTTTGAGATGACCCCCTGTTAGGTTTATCCATGCGCAGAATAACGCGGAGGATATGGAAATGTTGTGCACCTTGATCGAACGAGGTGACTCTTCTGACCCTTGGGTTTATTAGGTGCATCCGAATTAACATTCATGGTTCAGGTGCACTCCGTTCCTATATCGATTCCACTCACGAGTTTGGATCCGCGCTAGACGCGTATGATAGGATTATGACAGGCAGAGCGACAGGCAAGGTCATTGTCAAGGTCGAGTAATTTTGTATTGCATGTCGTTTTGACGGGTCTGGGACGTGAGTATTCACAATAGTAATGTTGATAGTTCCTTTTCAATTACGATACAGTATGCATGGTATTTTGAGGTGAACGAGTTTCGTGACACCGCGCACATTAATACGTTGGGACACGCAAAGGCTGGCTAGTCCACACTGACACCCTTGGCTCTCAAATCGTTCTTGGCTTCATTGATCTCCTGAGAAGGTGGATGCGAAACAGGTGAGAACGTAGGGACAACAAGTCCGAGATCGAGGGCGAGTGTTTGGGACCTCACCTTGAGCAACTCCTGGTAGGCGTCCGGGCAGTCTTGAAAGCTAAACAGACCCCAACCGAGGGATGCGAGCGAGTAGGCACCAAACGATACGAGGAGCCACCATGGTATCTAGCCACCACCACGGTTAGCATCCGCGCCAGGACCAAACAACAGAACCAGATGTCAACGAAAAGCACATGGTCGTGTGAGATATGGTTTGGTTCAAAACGGCGAGTACTGGGCTATTAAAAGAAGATGAAGAGGTGACGCACGACGGGCAGGAGTTGCGCGACGACATTGGGATCCAGGAATGGCACAGGCAGGACAGCGAAGAACGCGAGGAGGTAGACAACGAGGAATGCAGAAGCGTATATGGCGACGCGGTGTGCACGGGCCATTGCAACTAGGGATTCAAATGAGCGTGTCGAGTGTGGTACTGGGACTGGCAATGGATGACTTGGTGTGCCAGTGACCGGAGACCGGCGCCGACGAAGGTGTTTGATGCTGTTTGTTCTGGCACTCGTACTGCGACCACGGTCAATTGGGGCTATGGCTCGCTATTATTTTCCCGACAAGACGCCTTGAACTTCGCGAAAAGCTCCAGAGAGTCGACCCAACCAACATTTCAGCATGCAAGCCCCTGTGTCATAACTGGTCATCAAAAGAATAGCAACCGGATGAAGCAACCGACCTTAGCTCAGTTGGAAGAGCGCGAGACTGTAATGGATAAAATCATCTTGAGGTCGCCTGTTCGAGCCAGGCAGGTCGGATCCTAAAAAAAACTTTTGTCATTTTGTTTTTGGTTTCTTCCTTACGATGTTGACTGATAACGAAAAGGAATATGCACGTCGCTGATCAGCCAAGATCTAGTGCGCCTCTCATTCGGAATCCCCTCAGTGTCAATGAGGTTTAGCAGCTTTGACCCGCTTCTTAGAGACTCGGACAGGGCCAGTGTACTAACCGTCTTTGAGGAACTTGATCATCTCTAGCGGCGTCATATTTAATGAAATTGAGGCGATTAACTCACTCTTTGGAACAGCCATAGCAAGGTATGCTCCACGGTTGTGGATAAACGCAACTTTCATGTGATCTACGTTTGCTCCTACCCTTTTAGATGACGCCAAGTGATATAGAATGTGACTTTCTGGTCAAGACTCACGCTGACACGGCTTCATTTGCGGACTGTGATTATACTGGTGACTCAGTGGTGACTCTGGTGAGTGTGCGTTGTTACATTTCAATTCTTGCCCCGCCGCTGCGAGTCATCAAACCGTAAACCTAGCAGCGTATGGTGGCGTATATGCTCAAATTGCGTGCGGCTAGCGGATGGAACGCATGCATGCACGTACGCAAATCATTCTGATGCAATGCGAGTTTCACGCAAGACATACCACATTTAGGACTGTTTTGTATCACTCTAGTCCGTGTACACAGTGTACACGTGTAAAAGACCCGACTGTCTCGCTTCCTACTCAGTCGAGGCAATTTCAACCCCTTGTACGCTAGCTCAAGTCGAAGGCGCCCATCTGGCACCACTCTATTATTCATTTTTCGGTCAAACTAACTGTTTACAGGGGCTTTCTTGGTATTGAGCATGAATGTTCAAAAGGGTTGCTTCCACATGAGTGTCATTTCTATACATACACTTATGTCCACTGTGAGTATTTGTTACTGTCAGAAATATTCTCATACCAATCTGTGTGTGGATCACCATACTCATTGAATGCCTGTAGGAAGAATGGGTTGCATACTCTTGATTGATGGTGATGCCTCAATGGGGATGGGGTATAGTTGCTACAAACCAAGTTGATGTCATAATTCTTTCAGACAGCTTTACATTGGCAAATCTAGTTATGATTTTGACTGTAGAATTACATACATACTGCCACAACAGCCATAGCCCTATCAAGAAACTTTTGTACTACTCAAGTGTACTATGTGTCTCCAAGACAGATCTGGAACATGCCTTCCCTTCTAAGATTGTTCACTGATAGATCATGAACTTGAACCATGTATCTGTGTAGAGTCCAAGAGTGTGCTGCAATCCAAAGTACCTCTAGAACACTAAGACCAGTGACAGATGCAGAAATCTGGTTGGCTTTTGAGGAATTCTTAACAAACCAGCTGACCATAATGATCATTATCAATGATGCCACAGAGGCAAATAAAACCTGATAAAGGGGTATAACATGAATTGAAATTGCATATATGGGATACTTACTGGGACTTTATTGATCTAATGGAATGTTGACATGAACAAAGCCTTAATTCAGAACATGGAAAGTGCTCACATTTAGCCTCCACTTAGTGATCACCTGTATGACCTGGCTTTCACCAAGTGTCCTCTCAAAACCTTGTCCATTTGGTCCAATTTGACCCCCTAGGAGAATATCAATCTGTTTGTGAAGGTGGTTGAGTTGTAGTACATACCTATCCAAATCATTGCTGCTACAGAGTTTTCAATAGCCTGCTGTAGCTGGTCTGGAGTGAGTGTATAGGTAGTGCTATTTTGATTTGGGGTTGATGCACTGTGTAACAATCTTTTAGTTCTACACTAATACTAGTCATGTGGAAAGCATACTTCCACATGGAACATCCTATAAATCCATTTTCAGGGCAAACTCCAAATGCAGTGGCACTATAAACAAAAGCAGTCTAATAAGTAAGATAATAGATCTCAATATCTTTATGAGCCATGAGCAAAAATAGAGTACTCACAGAGGATACAAGATCTGTTGACCCCTTGTTGTCTGGAGACCACAACTTCCAGGTTTTCTGGGCTGTTTGGGATTGAACTGAAGCAAGAACCCCAGTCTGAAGATCCAAAGTTCCATAGCCTGCCTTGGAAGATAAAGAGCATGCTGCCAAGTACCCCAATATTGGAGTAGCACCAGCTATACAAATGTAAAACAATCCTTGTGTATAATGAAGTTTATACACACCTTTTGCAATGTTGACAGTAAGACTTGTAGTGTTTTTAGCAATGGATGGGTCCAGCTCAATGTTGGTTGTGATAAGAAAGAATAGATATTGATCACATGATGAGCACTGAGCCTACCAGAAATAAACCCCATTCTTAAAAGTCACTATTGAAATTGGAATGCTTACCAAAACTGCATTGTATTCAATAGTGGAGATCTGATTCCTTTCACTTTGAAAAGCTTGTGCTATACAATCTTAGGTGTCAATTCTTATACAAAGTCAAAAGACTCACTGGGAAGCAAACCCCCACTTCCAAGGTCATTCATAGAGAAGTTGAATATAGGTAAACCTTGATAGGTGGAAAGTGAGAGATTTGACAATAGGCCACAGTTGGCTTGAAGAGATGTTGCATTTACAACAGCAGTTGTATAGGCAGGATTAGTTGTGTTCACAATGTCATAAAGGGTGTTGTTGAGCAAACCAGTAGTCTCCAAGCCTTGTAACAGGTTGGTTGGTGTTACAATCTGGTCTGGCCCTGACCAGGTCCCATTTGAAATAACAGTACTGTTTGGCCAGGTGACCATTGACTGGACAGGGATGATTGAGGTGCTGTTGAATGCAGTGAACTCCATGATAGTGGAGGAAGAAATGTGAAGAATGGAGACACATGCTGTATAGATAACAACACCCAGAATTGTCCAAGGTGAAGACAGTGTCCTTGCTTGCTGCAAAAGGGCATGAACAGCAGCCCCAATGCTAGTCCATGCTTGAGATATATCATGTACTGCTGTTAGATGATGCTGCTGGGTAACCAAGGCTGATACTGCTAGTTGCTGTGTAATAAACATAAGGCCAGCAGTGTAGAGCTAAAAGAAGATTAGAGTATAGAGTGAAACACACAAAACAAAACACCTACTGAGTAGAATGCTTGAAGGGACAAACTTAGGGTAGTTGTTACCCATGGATTATCTGATGCCAATATGACATGGTGTTCAGGATGATACTTCAACAGAACAACCAATGCCACATGTAGAGCCAGAAGGATAATATGAAGGACATAGCACAAATGGAGGCTAAGAAATTTTCCTACAAGAAAAACCAATCTCAATGAATAATGTCACAAAAAGCTATAAAATGTTCACCTTTTGTAGAGATTCTTCTCTCATAAAGGCCATGGGCTCCAAACCCAAGCACATTGTTACCCTCTTGATATTTTGATAATACCAGATCAGCAAGGCAAATCTCAACTCTCATGCCCTTGAACCTTAGCTGGTGAGGGATAGAACTGTCCACTGTCTGCATGAGATCCTGAAGAACTTTAGAGTGGACAGAAATCCATATCAGCTCTAAAACACCAGATGTAACAACTGGTGACTTGAGCTTTGTTGAGTGAGAACCATGCAGCAACCAGATGACAATGACCAAGAGAATCACTGAAGCAGCCAAGCCAATAAAAACCTAGAATGAATTATTGTCTGGTTCATAAACACTGATTGAGAAGACCCACTGGTACAAAGTTCACCTAAATGTATCTCAGAATCAACATTCAATACAAGCATGTGAAAACCCACATTTAATCTGAGTGCAAGAACAGTTTCACTTATCAAGCTCTTCCCTTCATCCTGCTGGAAACCTCCACTTGCACCTGCTACAGATGATGGAGGGAGTGAGCAAAGTATATACAGTGGCTCAAAAAAGTGTCCCAATGTTGGGTCATTTTGAACAAATGGATTAATTGCCAGAGATATAAGACAAACAAGACCAAACACTTGCAGAATGAAAGATAGTACCTACTCTTGGCATTC
>JBBPTN010000329.1:0-21820 GCA_038094075.1 Xerocomus spinulosus | reverse complement strand
TGGCACTGGGATGGAACGTCGTGCGTAGATAGTCGGACGTCTTGTCCGTCCACCACCCATCCAAGTTCACCCCGCCCAACCCCGCCTGTCTGACACGTATAGCGGCAGAGAGCGTTTCTCCAGCTGAGATGCGAGGTGAACGACGACGACCGGGTAGACGGGGCGTATCACGTACACTTATCGGAAAGATACATGAGATAGGCAGGACACGCGAGCACGGTCGTGATCAGATACTTTCCTTCCAGCAGCCGTTCGTCAAGGAGCTTCTCCAATGTATCCTTGGAGATGCGCACCGTGCAGGGTGCGAGAAGAACGATGAGAGCGCCACGTTTGCCTACAGGGAACTTCCACGTTCCCTTGAGAGGCGATCTCGCAATCCCAGGTGCGTTTCTGGATTCGAGTGTGAGCGTGCATGTCTCCTCGTCGATGACGGACATACACATGTTGATCCGCTTTGAATTCCTCCTTTCTGACGCCCGAGGAAGATGCGATCAGGTCTTCAGAGGCATCTTCCACTACTGGTGGGTGTGTTTTGAGGTCAATGTCCAAGCCATTGTCTCTGAGAGTTTTCTGGAATGCATCTTCATAGATGTTGCCATCAACGACGAGTTCACCCTGGTCATTGAATGTCCCATAGTCACCGACCTGACTCGGACGTGAATACTTGAATGATCACCGATAAGACGGATGAGACGGTATTTACAAAGACGGGGAAGGGCGGATCCCAGTTGGACCACTTTCCACTCGCTAGGCGAATGAGATCGATGTACTTTCTAACTTTGTGATTCGCTGCCATGAAGTACTTGATGGTGCACAATCAGGAAGCTTGCCGTTTATAGTCTGGGCGGTTTGAGTCAGCGCCCACTCATTTTCCAAGGGGCGCCACTGTTGCACGAACATTGTTTCTCGGAATCAATCTCGATCAAGGATGCTGGCACAAGCAGTAGACTACTATCCTACTGTGCGATCTAACAGTTCGCACTCGTGTAGGGACCAGAGGGATTCTATATGGATACTTTTACAAAGCAACACACCTGTGCGGCTGGTATCTAGTGCTGCGAGTTCATACAAAAGGTCATAGAAAGTTTATCTAGCAATCCAAATTCGGGAATCATCATGACGAGGCGTAACCATTCTAGATCGTGACGTGCGAATGATCAAGGTATAGACAAGTGAAAAATAAATAAATAAGGCTGTCCCTTTAGAATAATCCAGCCAGGGAACTAAAGGTCGGCGGCATGGTGCTGATGTCCGAGTGGGAAATCGTTTTGCTGAGGCTAGGAGGACCGGAGAGTGTCGGGGCGCTCAAATTGGTCGGCTTCGCGTTCGTCGTGATGTTGAGGGCGGTGAGATTAAAGCCACCCGTCGTGTTGAAAAGGGCAGTGGCTTCCCGTATGTTGCCCGGGCAGAGGCCAGTCCAGGTACCTGTAAATGACGTTAGCCTAATAGTTCCGGAGTGAGCATTCGGCCACGTACTAGGCAGGACGCTGTTCTGTTGTGTGGCAGCATCATCGGGTGACTCCGCCAACACCACAGCAAATCCACTAAGTTCAAAAATCAGTGTATGAAAGCGATCAGCGAAGGCGGGAAGCGTACTTGAACAAGTGAAAATCGATGTGACTAGAGAAATCTCAGAGTGGATATTAGAAACCGACTGACGGCTGCTTACCAGTGAAGGATCCAAGGACCCGGATTATCCGTGACAAATCGGAACGTGATGTTGGACTTTTCAGCTTGCGAGCCCATTGAAATGGTATCCCGTCTCAGAGGATCGATGAAATTTGGAGTGCTGTTCGTAGATGTGCGGATCACGTAAAAGTTGTGCTACAATTCTATTCAGCAAGGGGTCAACCGTAATAGAGAGGGACTCACGCCGTGGAGATGGATGCCGTGCTAAAATATGCATGCGATGGACGTCAGTCAGTGACGAGAATGAATCCGTCCGCGGAAGTCACTTACCGGGCTACCCCTCGCGCCACCAGGCATGAGATCATTAGCAGGCATAGTGATTTCAATGACCTTGTTCCTGGGTAGTTCGTAAACGCTGCCGCTGGGAAGCAGCTCCGTTGGATGACGAGCGCCGCTGAGAATTTGAAGAAGCACGGGCGTAGGAGGGGGTGAGTAGCGAACTCCGTTGATATTGAACCCGCGGTTGAATCCGGGTATAAGGTTCAGGACAACGTCTGCTTTCCCTAGCTCAGGGGGGCCGGGAGCCGGGCGACCAGCGACAGGGCGGAGCCGACTCTCATCAAAGTGTGCGAGGGCCGGTCCCTGAGTCGTCGTCGGGTCTTGTATCGGCGCGTCGTTGTAACGAAGTATAGCCGAATTCTGTCCGTTAGCAAACGATTGGTTGCCATGATTGGGCATCGCACGTATCCAATAGTTGTTTACCGGTTGGTCAGCGTTGACCACGACAGAGTACCGCTGCCCTGCAAGGACCTGGATCCAATCGACGACATTCGGAACTACCTCGACGCCGTCGACTTCGATGATTGTCATTCGGTGACCATCGATAGTGAAGTTAAGCCACGCGTCGCAGGTTGCACCGATAAGGCGGAAACGGTAGCGTTTTCCCTGTTCGACGCCGACAACAGAGAGCGGGGTATTTGGACCACCATGATAACGACCCCTTCCGTTGATGGTGGTCGCATTTGGAGTGAAAGGCGCTGGGACATCCTTTGCGGGTATGTGCCACCTAAGTAAAACTTTTGTAGTTTGAAATTCGAGAGTCTACTGAGGAACTTACCAGTCGGCCAGCGTTATAATCGTGCTTTCTGTGATACGAGATCGTCAATAATCTAGACTGGAAAAAAGGGGGAGAGCGAACCATCATCAACATCGTAAAGGTCGGCGTGAGGGTCATCAGGGTCATAAATGATCAACGGTCCTCGAAGTCCATCGCAGTACTGCAGCTCGTGATGGGAGTGGTACCAGTACGTTCCCGTCTGATTTTCGGCGTTGAACCGATAATGAAAGTTCTGGCCGGGCATAATCGGGCATTGAGTAACAAAGGAAACGCCATCGGCCCAATTGGATCTGTTCTGGAAAATCCCGTGCCAATGCTGAAAAAGAATAAACGCAAACAAAGAAAAGACGTCAAATAAACTCACGATTGTTGTCACGAGGTCCATAGTAGGATCATCGAGATTGTTGATGACGTTGATCGAGAAGTCCTTTCCCTATAATAGCACGGATTGTCAGTCAGTCACGGCGGCTCTGCAGGAGAATTTCCAATGCACAAACCTTTTGCGCCCTGATGGTTGGACCGGGAAAAGTACCGCCGGCCAAGGTAGCACTAGAGATGTATATGAAAAAAGGCAAACACCGCAAAAAGAAAAGAGTAACCAACCTTCGGGAGAACCCATCGGGGGCGATAACCTTGTTTGATATCTCAAGCTCGGCGTCGCTGGCATCGAGCACACCTAGAGAACTAGAATCGTCAGCCCTCGCATGGACTGGATAGTCACGTTGAGACACGATAGAGACTGCCTCCAACGAACGGACGACAGCGAGAATAATGATCAGAGGTGTCAACGAGAAACCGTGCATCTTGAGTGCGTCGCGAATCGAGATAGACTTGAGAGATCGTCGAGCCCGGCAAAGGAGGAAAAGGATGAGAGGGTTCGCCATTTCGGCCCTCCCTTTTGTACGTCGACAGCGACGTCGGTGTGAACTGAAACTAATCCTGGTTAGATAGTAGACCGAGTTACATACATTGATTGAGACGTATACGAATCATGACTGGACTGGTCGTGATCAAAAGGCTATTTGCAACTCCGCAAGGCTACTCTTGTCTAGTGTATGTATGGTCAAGCGAACCAAGGGTCTATCTGGGCTGTCTCATTTTGCTAAACAAGCCTTTGAACGAAGTGTCACTTTGGATTCGTCCTCCAATGTCGCCGAGAGCGCGTTAACGAGCCAAGTAACCATCCCTGCATCGGAGGTAGAGCCTATCAATGCGACCAACGGAAAACCGGGGCTGCAACGACTTGCCTACGATGCACACGGCATCGTACCATTCTATAAAACTGCCTCGGAAGTTCCTGAACACTTGCAGAAATGTACGTGGCCTCCTTGTTGACGAAGTACACTCTCATCGTTTCACCACTCAGACTTTTCTCAGCGCAAACGTTACTTTACGCTCTACGACGAGGGATGTCTATTAGACGAGGAAGGGTGGTACAGCGTTACGCCAGAGCTAATCGCAAATCAGATTGCAGAGAGATGTCGGTGCGACACGATCCTCGACGCCTTTTGTGGGGTTGGCGGGAACGCCATCGCATTTGCCAAAACATGCGCGCACGGTATGCAGCTGTCGCATCTCTTCCGACCACATCTGACCCGCGTACCATCCACAAGTTATTGCGTTGGACAACTCTCCTACACGATTAGCTCTTGCGAGACACAACGCGGTCATATATGGCGTCGCTGATCGCATTGAGTTTATCCTGGCCGATTATATCACGTTTGCGAACGCGTACGCATCTCGGCGTGCTGGAAAGCGTCCTATCGATGTCGTCTTCCTGAGTCCACCTTGGGGAGGTCCAGACTATATATCCCACAGAAACAGCGACGTCGAACTCGGCGAGGAAGCAACCAACAACGCCTCTGTCGAACGACACCCCGAATTCAGCCTTGCGCAGATAAAACCTATTCACGGTGCCGACCTCTTCCATCTCACTCGAAGAATGACGCGGAACGTGGCTTACTATATGCCTCGAAATACGAACCTGGTGGAAATATCGGGATTGTTGATGGACAGCACGTCACCATCGTTGGACCGAGATTTGGAAGAGACGGTCGAAGTCGAGGAGGAATGGATGGGATCCAAGTTGAAAGCGCTCACGTGTTACTTTGGTGGTTTGGCAGACGGCCAGCAACATTTTTTCTAATCGGATCTTATACTGACATCGCCGTGACGCGTGCTGTAACCACTCTGGGCTGCCACAGGACGTATGAGACAACCACTCCCGATGAGATTCACCCATTTCGAGGGCAATGCGTGTTGTGAAACTCGTCACCCCATCTCTTGAGGAGGCCAGGTGAGAGTGATATTGGTTCGATAGCTCACCTTTCAATCGCCTAGTCCACGATTCTTGGGTCCCTGCAAAAGCACCTACATGAGTTCTCGCCATTGCCAGACCTCGATATTGATGGCAAGGCTAAACGAACGTTCCACGCTGTCCAACGTCTACCATCTGTCAAGGGGCTACCACGTTCTCCACAAACGAACGGTGCAAACCGATCAAGGGTCCAGCTCTACTGCCTCCATTTTTCACATGTCCCGTCGTGCCTGCTGATGCCCTCTGATGCGGACGTGCCATGCGTTCCTTGCCACTCGCGTGCGCCACCCGGTAATTTCGTGCGGAAGCGGCGTTGGTTGATCGGTGACACCAAAGACTATTCTTACCGATGCCTTCGTTCCGTCGCGATTGTCGAACCTGCCGCGATTTTCGGACATCTTTTTGCGGTCATTGCCCCGGATGACTTTGGGCCGAGCGGGGTTTACTCTTTCCGAGAACGGAGTTGATGCACTCGGCTAGGTCAACGCGTTATGCGTCTGATCCGGCAAGAAAGGAGACGCCAGAGGATTTCACAGCAAGGATGTGGAGCCCAGAAAGACGGCAAAATAGGGCAAGGCACCCACAAGCCCATGTCAGCAAAACGTCTCCCAACGCTGCCCAATGTACGAGCGCAGTCTGCCAATCTGAAACAAGCAGTGCAACCTGTGGTGTGTGTCAAATTAGAGCGTGACTCTCAAGAACACGGCGATTTAGTCTTCCGAGTATGCATGCTTCCAGCTGTCAGCTGCCACGAGGTCCTCCGACACCCGTGGAGAAAGGCGCACCCTTGAATCCTCGCTAATGGGGATCCTAACATCGGAAATTACAGTTGGGCGTTCTACTGACACCGTCGTCCATAATGCTGCCACGTGCCAGGAATCAGTGAAACATTATAATTACACACACAATACTTATTAGCCTATTATCATTGGTTCAGATCGAGATGTGCGTTCACTGCCCTCCGTCGCCGAACGCGATGACCCAGCCCGGGGTCTGCGCAGTACTGGTAACGTACGCTGGTTTAATCAAGCTTATACGTTCAATCGCCTGCAGCGTATTCCATATGGCCCAACGCTATACCAGAGCTATGGCGAGCGTAATTCAAGTCCCACGTTATTCATTGGGGACAAGGTGCCATCCAGATCGCTAATTTCTGTCGTGAATTCGACTATGCGTTCGACGCGTGTTGCGATCTGGAGGTTCAAGATGATGCGACAGGTCTAAGGGACGATGAAACAGTCAACATCCGAAAAGCCAGAGACTTGGCTCGAAAAACGTACGGAAACGGAGAAAATCATGGGTAGCCAACTTTATGCACGGATCAGCATGCGCGTCGGGGGATGAAATGCACGGTGGGACGTACTAGATCGCTAACGATGCCACTGGACTATCGTTGAGCCCGTATACCAAAACGATCACGAGATACACTGGTATGAGTGCGCGTCGACTCGGTATTTCGATTCAAAAAAACGTCTCGCTTACCGACCACACACACAAAGGCGAACATACCATCACGGATGGTGATGCAAGCAATACTCTGCCTTCCCGAGACAATGCGCTCCCGCTTGCGAAACGCCAACAACAAGAGGATGGTTTGTGCGACGAACGTGCCGCCAATGTACCCCAAGATCGACTTGGGTACAGGAGCCAGCACACAAGCAGCATCGTACGTTGGCGGGGGCGTTGATAGAACAGATGCAACCGTTGCCAGACATTCCAACACAGCAGCACACGTCGCGATCCTGCTGCTCCACGTGCGTCGGCCGTAAAGTGCGTAAACTAGTTGGCGTCAGTAAAAGAGGAAAACGTCGAGATTCAAGTATACGCACTTCGAAGGACCAAGAGCGCGTCAAAGCAAATCATGAGTAACGTAGTCGATGTCATCTCGATAGCCCGGTACGCCTGACAGAATCGGAGGGACATGGGATAGTTTGCCTGGCCCATTTGGATCGCCAATGCCATGCTATGTTCGACCCGTCAGTTAATCCACACCACGGATGAAGGACACTCACGTCTGTACGACCAGCGCAAAGTATTTTGCAAAGAAATACATCCACTTGATATACGCCTTGTGTGGCATTCTAGGATACCGCACGGATCACTCTTTCGTATATCAGCGTAGAAGAATGCGACGCACGGCCATATATAATTGACTTCATCGTCGAACCTAACGAATCCATCCCAGACGTTGAGACACCAAGAGGCCACTATCAAGGTGTTCAGGCGGTACTTGCGAGAGTCAAAGACGAATCACCTGTAAAGTAGCCGCCAAGCTGCCAAGCCCACTCGGATTGCAGAGATGTTGTGTTCATCACAGGTCCCTTGACCTTGCGTTTTCTTGGTTGTAGAAGACGACCTGCTTCAGCTCTTGCAGGTGTCTGCAGCCACGACCTAAATACCACGCACCAATCCTCTTAAAAATGCATGTGCACAGACGCGAGACCGCGCGTTTCAAGGATCGCAGAAGGACGAGGTCGATTCATTTCCAACCGACCGCCATCTCATATGTAGATCGACACTACAAGGTAACGTTAGAATTATACAGTCAGCGTTTCAAACTCGTGGTAGGCTGACAGAACGTGGTGACAAATTGCCTGCGTGTGGTTGAAGTGACACTGCCAGATTGTGCGCCACTGTCATTAGTGGCGCCGACTATTATTCGGAATGCCTGTCAATCTATTTCTCTCTACTCTTCTGCAGTGGTTCCGACAATCGGTGTGAGGTGTGAGGCTTACAGTAATACTGGTACACTGTCTTCACGGGCGGCTCGCAGTGGCAGCGGTTGGAAAACAACTCGATAGAACGTACAGCACACCAAATATGGTAACCGTCGGAAACTTGAAGTAGATTGAAGTAAATCGTAGTAGCGACTCGAGTCGTTCTTGCGCTTCCAAAGGGACAGACTGGAGAAAATTACAAGGCCTTGGCGAACTTAGCCGTATTGCGAGTGCTCACCAATCCATCCTATTATTTTGCACCTGAATTTCAACACCATCCGACGGCTATACAGGGGAAGTGTGACACGAGGACACAGCTTGTACATCGGGTGACAGGCTTGAGTAGCCCTTGCCAACGCGCATTGTCTGCTCCAATCATATGTCCTTCACCTGTCAATCTCGGGCCTTGTTTGACCAGCGATTATATCGGTCCTCGGGTGAAACACACCTAGAACGGAACAACATCTACACCAGACTACATAGTTATTGACAGCATGCACACAAGCCAGAGATTTTCCTCCGTGGAGCCTTGCTCTTGCTCTGCGCTCGAGCGGATCTCATAGCTCCATCCTCAAGTCACAGTGTGCGCTCATTAGCAGAGACACCTCTTACTGCATGCGCGAGTTAACCCGGGTCCCCATAGATATGTACGTGTTGCGCAGACCGACAACGCGATGTCCAATCAAGGTGATCCAAGACGCACCACATTGGTAAGCATGTATGAATCCGCGCTTCCATCCAGATCCATGACTTCAGTCGTGAATTGGTCCGTCGGCTGCACATCCCTCGCACACTGGAGGTTGAGAATGATACGAGACGTCTAGAGAGGACAAAGGTGAGGTGCCATCGAGCATTGTCAGGGAAGAAAAAATCGTCACGCACGGCGACAGAACAAATCATCGGAAGCCAGCTTCGTGCACAGTCAGCATGAACGTCGAAAGACCAGATGCACAACAGGGACATACTAAATCATTAGAGAGGTCAACGGGCTATTGTGCAATGCATATACGAGGACGATCACGAGAAATACTAACACACCCGCGTTGACAAGACGTGACTCAAAAACAACTGGACATTCTTACCGACTAAACACGCAAATGCCAGTGCACCATCGCGGATGGTCACGCAAGCAACAGACGGTCTTGCTCTAGCAATATGCACTCGCTTGCGAAACGCTATCCACAAGAGAACGCCTTGCGTGACAAAGGAGCCGATGATGTACGGGAAGACCGATATAGGAACTGGAGTGAGCACGCAAGCATCATCGTAGATTGCCGCGGAAGTGGTTGACACCAGGCCCGCAATCATTGCCACGAGTTCTAACAGAATAGCACATGTTGCGATCCAGCCACTCCATGTGCGTCGTCCATAGAGCGCGTAGACTAATCGCGTTATCAGAGAACGCGCATTCCAACATTTGGATGTACGCACTGCGAAGGATCAAGAGTATATTGAAGCAGAGCATCAGCAATGTGACGATTATCATTTCAAAAGCCCGGAATCGCTTGCAAAATCCGCGGGAATGCGGAGGCTTTTCTCTAGCTTGAATTACAAACGACGCACTAGAGTTGGGTGGTCAGGTCTGTTGCAGACTGTAGCAATCAGATCAAAGGGGACCTACGTCTGCACGATTAGCGCAAAATATTTTCCGAAAAAGTACAACCACTTGATGTAAGCGGTACGTGGCATTCTAATGAATCACAGAGATCATGGTCTCCGTACGTTTGGAAAGAAACCCAACGACTCACGGCCAAATAAAAGCAACTTCGTCGTCGAACCTGACAAGTGCGTCCCAAACACTGAGATACCAAGATGCGGCTAATGAAACGTCCAGAGACATTAAGCAGAGAGGAGCATCTCCCTCACCTGTAAAGTACGCGCCGAGCTGCCACTCATAGTATGGAGACGATATGGTGTTCATGCAACCCTCAATCGGACAACCTGTCTCCGTCTCTCGAGTCAACGGAAAAGATTCGACGAAAAAGCGACCCACGGACCCTCAAACAACGTCGATACTAGCGCACATGCGCATACAAACTGTGGAACCAAAAGATTGAGAGAGGAGATTGAAAACGGTAACTCAACTAGGTACGCTTTTTCATATAACGATGCGAGTGGACCTCTTCAGGGAGTAACGTCAGTAGTTACGGGGCTATCATCCTCACCGCCGCCGAACTGAGAGCATTGGAGTGTGTGCTTTCGAGCCGCTGTTAAAAGGTAAGAATGGCTGGTGAACAACATGCACTAGGTCAAAGTCACAAGCTTTGGCTCAAATGTTCACCCGGAATATAAGAACACATCTTGTCAGCTACTACATTGAAGCTTACTCTATCCAATTCAGGAAGACTACGTATCAACATCATAGCATTATGGCATACTTCATTCACCGCCACCACAACCTGCAAAAATAATTTCTAGGCATGTACCCATATATATAAGTAATAGTGTTCCTAGCAGGGTCGTGATTACGAGCTACGGATCGTCTCCGACACGGAAATAAAGAGTATTGCCTGCCCCAGTCGTGTGCTGTGACATCCTGGGTGTGCAGGCCAGCATCCAAGGCATGTCTGTCTGATAGGACAGTACCCATTGGCTAGGATGCATTGTTGGCCCATCTGCATTTCAGAGTGACAGCGCTGACACCACGCCTGAACGTACGTGCCATCTGCTTATGTATACGCCATAGTGCGTTGCATTCGCCAGACCGCCCAAGGTCATGTCACCAAGGGATCTTGTTCGATGATGGACGTCAAGCATACGTCATCGACGGGCGCATCCACAGGAGGGGCGGAGAGTCGATACACAGTGAGGACCAGTCTACAACCCTATTCATAGTTCAAAACCACGCATCCGCCAGCTGTGTCAGCGAGCCACGAGGAAAAGAAGCGCATTCACGTACACACAGCGAAAGGATGGATAAAACCCAGCTAGATCAAACAAGGAGAAAGCTCTGCGTGAGCAGCAAAGACATGAAACAAGGACCAAAACAAAACGCATACTAGAACATGATGTCGCCATACTCGGCGTCAAGCAAGAGGTATACAAAGCCAGCAATGAGCAACGCTGACGTTTCAAAATGCGTTTCAGTGCCAAATGAACAACAATGGTAGAACCGAGGGCCGAGGAGCAAACGCACCACAAACCGTAAATGACACAATGTTGCCTTCTCTCGTTAAATCTGTGACAACTGCAGACTGTTGTGGATGATTCGAGCGATATTGCTTGAAAAGCGTAAGGAAGATGATGAAGAGCTGTGTGAGCAATGCGGCGACGCTGCGATCATCGGGTCAGGTCATGCTCGCCTTTCGTATGAAGTGCATACCTAAACAGAACAGAGAGAAGCGGAGGCTTGTCAAAGAGACATAGTTGATTGAAATAGGCTTCCCCTGTGATGACAGTGGTGGTGACAACAGAACAAGAAACCTCTAAAACTACGAAGAGAACGAGAAGGGCAAATACACGTTTGCTACGACCCCATAGCCCGTAGACTGTGCAATGTGTCACTCACGGGACTGGTGAGAGTGAAAGGCAGTACCTCTGATCATGAGCAGTCCCTCGACGATTGCGAGGAATATCTCGACAGTGACCCCCTGGTAGGCGAGCCACAGCCGGCACGTGGTAATCTGAAACGCAACATATCGCTCCATGCGGCGAACGAAAAGGACATTAAGACTTTGTTCCAATGAGCTCATCGTCGACGTTTATGACGGGTTGGTGACGCACATATGACAAGCAAAGGCACCATAGCGACAAAAAAAATAAAGCCATTTGAATTTTGCTGAGTGGGGCTGACTAGGATGTGCCGAACCACATGAGAATGAGCAAAAGGGAATGAGCAGAACGCGTGTAGGGTGCGTACGGCCATATCCAAGTAATTTCCTCGTCAAGACATATGAGCCAATCCCACACCAGGACGACCAGCGCTGCATCTAAATGCATCAGCTGTCAGTACGCTCGCTTACTACACATCATAACCAAGACCTACAGGCATTGAAGGCAGTGACACGGGATACCCAAAGGTCTGTCAAGGACAAGCCCTCCATGCCAATTCCATCAGACGAGCAAACAAGTGGGGGGGAATAGCGTGTACTGCGTGCACAAATTCCCTCAAGTAAAGTCCCAGAGCGCCAAGCTGGGAGGAAATATCGTAATATCTGTTGTCATCTACCCCACACAGCCGAAAATAATTATCCGGATAAGGCAACGGATCGATTGGATGGTGGCTCTTTCGGGACCTTGGCGAATGGGGCTCAGGGAAAACGGACACATTGTCCCACATATAGTCTTCCGAGTTTCTAATCTTGACTTCCCAACTTCCAGGTGAACATTCCTACAGGGCAAGCACCCACCTTTACCCGGGAAAGTGTGACCGAGAAGAGAAGGAGAGAGGCAGTGAAGCATGCTACGATCGTGGCTTGTCTCTTCATCTTTTATGCAGTGTTTTCGGGCGGAACAATTAACCGCAAGTGGAAGAGATAGGCTGAACCCATTCTAAACTTTCCGGCATTGACAAAGTGTAGGTGACTCGCGCTTATCCACAGCACCGTGAGTCGTGGGAGCATGTGCGCCAGCATGGTAGTACCCCTGAGAGGTGAGTACTCCACAGGGGATCGTGGACAGCTAGAGCGAGGCTGCCAATCAGTGTCAGTAGTTGAAACTCAAAGAAGCTCACCATAACGTCAAATAGAACACTGGTGATTTGTTTCCTACAGGGTTCATACCCAAGCGGATCAGCCCAACGACTGCCTTCCATCTCGAACGATCACAGGTGGAGGTGGCTGCATCTTTTCCAAGTGATCATCACCGAATTCACTTTTGCCTTGTGCCACATGTGTCAACAGCGGTACGATTGAATATCCAATGGCCGCCTATCACCGTGGCATCCCGACACTTTTGTACGCAGTCCACGATACGATGACGGCGATAGCATATCATGTGCCCAACAATCCCGATCTTTGTCGGCGGTTACTCATGGTCGCTGACTCCCAAGGGCAAGGTCCAGGGCAAAGACGACTTGAGATACGCCACGTTTCCAAAACACCCCTCGACCCTCGGGCTGTGCGAGTAACACCTGAGACAAGAAAAGATATTAATAACTTTCACATTCACCTTCTCGATCCGCTCACGCGTCTGAATGCGTGCTCGGAGAAAGATGTGACGAGATGAAAAAAAAAGCCACTCATTCGTTACCACCACAAGGGACGGTGATCACACACAGCAAGGTTACACTGTCTTGGAACTAGGTGCGGCATGGTGCAGCTCCTGTGGCTCCTGTGGCTCCCATTGAATGTTGCCAACAAAGAGCGAGGGCGATCGGTCTCGATGGCAGCATGCTCGTGGCTTGCTGCTGTGCAACACCACCGGTAAGTCAAAAGCATGGCATGCGGCAAATTTCAGTGAAATTCACAGAGTGGCGCTGGACCTTACCTTGATGGGGATGTGGCACTTGGGACGGAGCACAGTCGTGATACCCCTTTGCAGACTCCTCAGAACCTTGGCTTCACGCTGACACTATGGTATTGTTCGTCCGTGGTCATAGCTCGTTGACCATTGGCGATCAGACGTGACACATCGTGCCGGCAGACCATCGTAAACAGGCCCACTGAGTGACTTGAGGCGCAGACGACAGCCAAGTGAATTCTCAAGGCAAGCGGCACGACCCAAACTTTTGAAGTACACATTGACAGCATCATTCCGGTCATCTATACAAATGAACATCCAACACCCGATAATATGCATACGCTCAATAAATGCTGAATGAAGCGTGCCTGGCGTCGTGGTCGTCATTATCAACCTCATGAATCGTTATCGGAATCGTCTGCTAATAGACCCAGCGTCGAGCTATTAAAAGCACCTAGAGACACATCGGTAAGCCCCATGCTACACCATGAGCATCAAACCACGCACGACCGAGTGAAGAGGGGTGTTTGCCGTGGTATGCGGCAAGTGACGGTGACGGCGTCGACGGCACCGAGCCGGCCGATGCCCCTAGGGATGCCCCAAACGGAGACGGCGTGCTAGGCATGGAATAGTACAGCGTCCGAGAGGGTGTCGATACGGGCGACGCGACGTACGACGACGAAAAGGAGCGTTGCGTCTGCGGTGTCTATTGGTGCAACTCAACGTTTCAGATAAGTACGAGGACAAGGACAGATGCTTACACCAGGAGACAGAATCGAGCGCCGTTTCTTTTGGCCTTGTGGGGTCAGCAGGCCTTTGGCGGGTGAGGAGGGCAGTGGTGGGAGTGGGGAGCGTGGGTATCGGATTGCAACGGCAGCCTGTATGAGGTTGAGTCCTAGCAATGTCGACAGTGCGACTTCTTTAGAAGAAAAAAGACAAGAGTTGGTGAGAGCCTATGTGCACGCGATGTGTCGGCATACCAGCAGCACAAACCGCCCAGAAAGCATCGACAACACCATTCCCGCGCACGGCGTTGAACGCTGTCCACAGCGATGGAATGGGTAACAAGTATGTGAGCAAGACGAGGGTGACAAGGCAGAGTGTTGAGTTGCGCAATCGCAAATACGCTTCGTTTTTGTGTGGTTTTGAGAAATGCGCGATATTTTTGACGCCAGATGCAGCAAAGAGAAGCGACGCTGGAGACATGGTGGTACTAGCAGAAGGCGTTGCGGTCGTTTTGCTGGCCATTGTCTTTGGTGGTTCACTCAACTCAACCCAAGGCGCCTCGCCTTGTCTACAGGTCATGTGATCTATAAAACCCTATATGGGTATTTGACCCCTATCATGATCATCACATCGATATCGGTTTCCTCGCCCGAGAAGAAATCAGCATACGGGTGAGATCAGACATTGAATCCACGAAATCACGGAAATGCGTCTTGTATGTTGAACAATAAAGCTACTCGAAATTGGATGATGATAGAACGTCAATGTCAAATTACTCGAATCCAACTCAACACACCTCTCCTCACCACAACAATGTCTCTCGCACTTTTCACACATTCCGAATTCTCCTGGCCGCCCAACGGACGTGTTGCTAAACCCATTTAATAAATGTCGTAATATAAAATGGGCCTCGCGAAAACATGACACCAGCGGACGAATAATCCGAACCCTGACTGTGCCTCCGACGGCGAATTCTCCGTCCTTGCTTTGCTCCGAGCTGTCCCGTCTTGTCTTTCCGCTGCTTCTCTGACGCTTGAAACTCGAGCGCAAATCTTTTACTTTCCAAGACAATGCCAATGGTGTTTACAAACTGTCTCCCGCAAGAGGTGATCAGCTCCGGGAAGAGTGGTTTAAACTTGGTTTCCGTCCCGCTCCAGTCAGTATCCTTTGCTTGTTTACAATGGCCTCACCTGATGCGTGTCCTCTCCAGGCAGTACGACATACAACAGAATCAGCAAGTCGAATCGGCTGTTGCTTGTTATTCCGCGTCACCAACCGATATAGGACCCGCGCTCAACGGTTCCGGTAGTCTCATTTCGAACCTTTTGGAAGAACTCCTTGTGATCATCTTTGACGATGTGATCACATCCGAATCGTTGTCACTGAAGCGCCGGCGTCATGGTTCTTGGCCACTAAATCCTCCAAGAAATCTCGCGAGCGTGTCGAGAGTTTGGCGAGACATTGTGTTTGCTTGTCCCATGCTCTGGAGATATGTGGACATCACTCCACGCCAATCGATCGATGCACTAAAGGAACACCTACATCACTCGTCACCTATCTCGGTCCACCTCACCGTGCACCAGTGGCCATTCCGACACCCTATAGCGTCAGGGCCATATTCCATCGTCGCACTCACCGCTCAGCTTCAGTCCATCCTCTCACCCATCGACGAGGAAGGCGACAGTTGTCCGACATGTCAAAGGGTCGAATCCATCACCATCGACGCCACCGAATCTACATTTCTCAATTTCGTCCTTCAATCCTGGACAGGACGTGGTTCCAAATTTCCTGCCCTCCGCCATGTCGTCATGAACGGCAATGTATGCGCAACTTGGTCGCGAGCCTGCTTCTTCGACGGCAAGAACGCCCCTGCACTCGAGCGACTCGAGCTGTCCAACGTCGTGATTGCGTTTGGCACATTCAGCCTGCCTTGGGGTATCGGACTGAACCTGACGACGCTCGTGTGGGCCGCACCCGCACACGAAATCGGCTCGCTCATCGTCTCCGTCTCGTGTTTCCACCACGTCGTGTCATCCTTTCCGAGCCTGACTCGCCTCGAGTTGCTCGGACACGTCGTTGGATTCGAGTTTGTGTCCTTGGCAAGTCTGAAGGAGAGTGGTATCACACCGCTCACGCGTATACGCGATCTTCGGATCAGTGGGCAGGTATTTTCAGATGCAGACTCGGCGTTCATATTGTTTTATCTCGTGCCCTCGTTGAGGCACCTTGCTGTCCGAGGCAGAGCCTACTCTGGTCCGGTCCGATCGTTCACGGTGACGGCTGCGTTGCTAGCGATGATTTGTCTTCCGATGGAGTTCGGATGGCCAATGGTGATGTCAGAGCTAGAGACGCTTGATTTGGAGTGTGTCGAGGAGAGTGAGTGCGATGTTTGGCGTGCGTGGTGCATGGAGGAGCTCGAGCGGTGGAGGAAATGGCGGGAGACACTAGTGAATGTGAGCAGGGGAAGCAGTGTTGCAAGGGTGCGCATGCAGTTGGTGGTCGATCAGACGGAGATAGATGAGGATGAGGGGGACCTGGATATTTTATAGGAGACTATGATTTAGATTAATCGATGTCGTTGGTCCTATGAAACACGACTTACTACGAGTTTGAGTCCACATGCATGCAAGACAGCCACTTCGCCTTACTTCAAAGACGGACGCAGGGTGGCATGCAAAGACAGAAAGGTAGCTTGAATTCCATGCACTCTTTGCAACGCACACGGCGTGAATGCCTTTCATACAATACATATTAAGGGCATCAGGATGGTGAGACTACACCCACATACCATCTGTCATGTACCCAAACCGGGGAGGGGACGGGGAGGGGCGTTGGTGTATTGAATAGATGGGGTTCTTTGTCAAACACTGAATGGAGCTGCGAGAGAGATTTGGCGACGCAAGAGGCGCATAATATGCCTTCCGGGCACAGCATGGCGTTGTATGGGTCCTGCTGGATGACCAATTCCTGACCCAGGTAAAATAATACCGTTCTGGAATGCTCTACGATGATTCTGCATCTGGCATTGCTGCGGTCGAGGCTACATATGACAAAAGGACTTTCAACTTGGCAGACATTGCATCTCGGGCCAACATGCTCGTCCTTGCTCACCCGACTTTGATGAATCTAAACAAATTACTCTGTGGATATGGCAAAGGGATGGCATGTATCTGGACCGGAAAACGCAAACGTAATCTGCGACATGAGTCGGTTAGCTGGAACATCTACCAGTAAAAGTTGACCCACCTCGAACGGATACTGGATAAGAACGACTTAGCGGTACCGAGTCAGTAAGCATATTTTGTTTGGGATCGGTGGTAGAAACAATGGGACCATCCTTGGACACCCGTGTCCTTGTATCTGCAAGTGGCAAGCTGATAAGCCTGACCATTGCCTGTCGCGTGATCCTCCAATGCCGTCTATAAAGTGAGCCATGTATCTGGAATCGAAGCAAACGACTGTCATATGAATTGGCCTCCATCGAGCCCAATAGGTTCAGATGGTGGAGATAATGGAATTGGAGCGAGACCAACAGTAGGCTCGAGAGGAGAGACGATTTGGTTCCGGTAAAGGGTTTTTCAGACATGGATGCGCTAGATGGAGTGATATGTCCGGCGACACTAGAGCGGTCTGCGGTCACCCTTGGTTTTGTAGCTGTCAGGAATACACCCAAGAGGGTGTTACACTGGGTAGGATGGCCAAAAACTTCGTGCTTCGTATTGATGAACGCCTGGTAGTAAGACCCTTGGGTGGCAATGTGTGGTCTTGTGCCAGGGCTGGCCCACGTACTACACAACACAGAAAAGTGTTTCGGACGTAGCGTGTCGAAATCTAAGTTCCCAGTGATTTCAGGAGAGTAAGACGTGTTCTTGATATCGACTCACCCAGTAAGATCCGTCAATAGTACCACCCCCATACAAATCGTTTATTCGTACTAGAGAGGCAGACCATTGTGGTACATATACCTGCCCCGAACGAATTCGATGCCAATCCTTGCGCCAGTCCGACATGATCGAAAGCTGTACCTTCGCGGTCAAGATCCCATGCGTAATCAGCCTGGTTGCCCGTATACATACGCGTCAAAATGAGCGGTCCACCAAGTCGGCACTCTGACGACCCGAAACCCCGCGCATGACTGAGTCCAGCGTTGGAAGAAGGGAAGGACTCTTTGGATTTGGTGTACTGGTCAAAATTCGCACTGCCAGTTATGGTCCAGCCAATCAGATATCGTGGGTAAGGCAGTGTTATTGGCGAACGCCCACCCGCTTTGTTTCCTCCCGGCTGCCTGAACCTCTCTCTCTCAGTTGTGAAACGTTTCGTTGTCGATCCGTCCGGTTCTTAGTATTGTCTACCTCTCCCACAAGCTTTTTCATACTTGCGTTTATTAGGAATACCTTATCGCCTAGTGTGTAGTACACATTACCATCTCATTGTTCTATGGTTTCCGTTGCGTTTTGCCCCGTCCTTGTACTTCAACCCTACTACGTTCTCCCTCTCCGGAAAGTTTTCATGTCCTGATCTTAGTGTTTAGCCTCTACCACTTTCCCCCAGCTTATCCGTCTCCTTCAGAGCCCCACTGGCCCGCATTGGTCTCAAAGCCTTGCCCTCGTTCCGCCTCGCACATATCCGATTCACTACTCGTTCCCTATCACCCTCCGCTTTGACGCCGCCGAGTCTTCTTTCCGCCTTCTGTTTCCATTTTGTCGTGCCTACGGCCTGCCTCGTCCTGCGTTGCGAGCGACGCTGATTCTCCATCCACCCCACGAAATTTCTTCCAAACTCTTGTGCCTGTTCCCATATTTGTTGTGGTCAACCATTGTTTTTTGAGTTGGGTCGGGTCTGAAATTACCATCGATCCCCCAGCTTATTGTCCCCTTTCCACCGAGTGCCCCACCACGCATCTTTTTATCCGCTTTCTGAACCCTATAGCTCTGAAGTTCCTCACTCTGTGGCTCTGCTGCACTACACTGCATTCAATCTTCTCTTACCACTCTAGTTTCACCCAATGAATCACAAGGATCCTGATGATGTTACTTTCCAACTCACAGGTGACTCTCACAGAATGACATCCTTGCACATACTCACTTCATTTCAATAGTTGATCAATTGGTTCTGTCATTACAACTTGAGGAACAAGACTTTAGAGTCACTGTTGCTATTGAAGACACCTCTAAAATGACATGTTCTGGTAAACTATCAGCAGATGACCTGGCAGTAACATGGCACCATCCCTTTCTGTTGTAAGTGCCGGTGCAGACCTATAGCTGTACTTTTCTTATTCTCATTCCTTGTAGTACAGCACCTCCCACTGCTACTGTCAGGATTGCAGTATGTATTCTTCCAGGGGAACTGACTCCTGAGTGGGATAAACAATTATTGGGAGATCAGGTAGCTACAAATGTTGCCAGTTTATTGGAATCTGGCAACACACAGCAGTGTGAGCCTTATTACTAAAATTTAATCCAAACCCTAACAATATCTTAGATGGTGTGCCTAATCTATCAGCTGGTCCTGCAATCCTGTCCATTACATGCAAGGCCAGTGATGTCCTGGTGAGTTTGATGTTGTACAATGATATGTATGTACCAACTCATAATATGTGGATTAGATTTCACCAATTGGGCATGATTGTCTATCAGCACTCAAGGAATATGACATGAAGCTATACAATTTTGGAAAAATATGCAGAAATGTGCCTTGTGTATCTGTGGAGTTGGAACTTGAACAGACAAGATTGGATCTCTGTCCATTGGGCCATCCAGACCATACTTCCATCTTAAATGATCTTGCAATTTCCTTTCAGAGCCTTTTTGATCTGGAGGGCAATATTGCAGACCTCAATAGATCAATTAAATTTAGTCAAGCCAGGCTGGATCTCTGTCCATTGGGTCACCCAGATCATCCTAAAGCTTTGGGAGAACTTGCAACATCACTGGAAAGACACTATCTACTACAAAAGAACAAGAATGACTTGGACATTCTTATAGAAATTCAACAAAGATGGTTGGATTTGTGTCCATTGGGCCATGAAATGTATGACAGGGCTCTTGGACAGCTGGCATCATCCCTGAAGGCCCACTATGATATATGGAAAGATATTGCAGATCTCAACAGAGCTGTTGAAATGCATGAAGAGAGGCTTGCTCTGTGCCCAGCTGGCCATCCAAGGCATGGTGCAGCTTTGAACAATCTTTCAGTGGCTATAAATGCTCGCTACAATGCTCTAGGAAATATGGCTGATCTGGACAGAGATATTGATCTTTCAGAGATGGCTCTTCAAACTCGTCCATTGGGACATCCACGTCATGGAATCTCAGTTCAGAATCTTGCAGTTTCTCTATGGGATCGTTATGACAAAATGAAGAACCTCTCTGATTTGCTTAGGGCAATCAAGCTGTATAAAGAGGCATTGAATGTCTATCCATCTCATCATAGGGGTTTTGCATCCAACATAAATCAACTAGCTGCAGCCACTCTTCTGCTAGCTTGCTCTTCCCCAGAGTCTCTCCCTCCTAATCAACAACTTCCTTCATTGGATGAGGTTTTTGAGGTGTATAGACAATTGAAGAAATGTGGTCCAGCAGCTTCTCTGAATTTATGGGTTGCAACCCAGGTCTGGGTGAAGATTGCTGAAAGGTGTAACCATTCCTCATCCTTGGAAGCTTACCAGACATCACTCAATACACTGGATCACTTCATGGCCCTCAACTCATCACTTGACTCTAGACATGAGACAATGCAAGCAAGAATGACTAATCTGGCCAATGATGCATTCTCATGTGGTATAAGACATGGTGAACCACAGATGGCCATTGAGCTGCTGGAGCAAGGTCGGGGGATCTTGTGGAATCAACTCGCCCGCTTTGACGTGTCTATCTCTGCGTTGGAGAGTCGAGGCGACCAAGGACGCGAGCTAGGGAGGAAATTCACCCGACTCAGCGGAGACCTCAAACAGTACGCTCAACGGAGTGGTGACCAGGGCACAAATCTATACTGGGAGGTCCAGGAGAAATGGCAGTCGGTTGTGGACGACATTCGTCGTCTTGATGGGTTCTCACGGTTCCTATTACCTCTCCGGTTCGACGACCTTCAACGAGCTGCTGAACATGGACCGGTCATCATTGTGAATGCAAGTGAATATGGCTGCGACGCACTCATCGTTCTCTACGACAGCGCGCCTGTTCGTGTTCCCCTTCGTTGCTCACTCGACGACGTCGTCCAACTCTGCGCTCAGCTGTCGGAACTGACCCAAGTCTCGCATGCATATGGACCCCATAGGGAGTTGTACGTGAAGGAAGTATTGCGCGACTTGTGGACGACTGTCGTCGAGCGGATATTCCTTGTCTTGCAAAACGACATCCGGCTTCCTTCGGGATCGCGCATCTGGTGGTGCCCAACATCCAAGTTCACCATGCTCCCGTTCCACGCTGCAGGTCCACACCGGAAATCAAAGAATAATCCGATAGATATCTATATCTCATCATACGCACCTTCCCTCTCTGCTCTCCTTCGTGCCCGCAACCGTCTTCGTTCTCAGAAAGAGGCTCGCATCGCTTCCGGAACAGCAGACGTGATTTCGTTTGCGGCGGTCGGTCAGGCCCATCCAAGCGCAGACACGAAACTCGGCGAGCTCCCAGAGATTGAACACGAAATCCAAAGGATCCGCAACGAGACGGGCATGCCCCCGCACGTGAGGTTCGAGACCATGACTGGCGCTGCTGCGTCGATGGAGGGTGCGGTGCGGGCATTCCGTGATCACCACTGGGTCCACGTCGCCTGCCACGGTGCCCAACACGCGGAGAAGCCATTCGATTCGTGGTTCGCGATGGGCGACGGGAAGCTGACGCTGATGCGGATCATCCAGGAGCGCTATACGACCTCCGAGTTTGCGTTCCTTTCTGCGTGTCATACGGC
>JBBPTN010000328.1:0-21847 GCA_038094075.1 Xerocomus spinulosus | reverse complement strand
CCTGGGAAAAGCAAGAACCATGGTCCATGGATGAGCGTGGGGAACCGTGGGGCATGTGCGCTCTAATGGAGGGTGTTCGGAGAGTCGACGCTGCTGGTGAAAATGGAGCAGGCATATTGGCATGAGGGTACCATATCTTAAAGTGCAGACGGGGTTCATCGATTTGTTTTAGTCACTCTCAATCATATTATTCATTAATAACTCGTATGATCGGGTTGGTTGCATGCACGATTCCCGACATTTCAGATACATGATGATGTCGAGAAAGCTGTCCGGTCGTATTCGACATGGGACTTCAACAGTCATCTCACCGAAGTTTTTTTGATACTTGCAAGACAGATGATGTATGATTGAGGAATAGTTGACCCTGAAGTTCAGGTGGGGCTTGGTGTCTTACTCTTCAATAATGGGGATTATGATCGTGAGAAAGACTGCTTTGACTCAAGTAACGTCCTCAGTTAGGTTTTGTCCATGGTTCCAGAGTGTCACTGACACTGACCGTCTTAGGACTATCTCCTGTAGAATCGGCTCGGACCACCTCTGTCTAATGGCGACGAGCGGGAGGAGGCTGTGTATGCCTTGAATTCTAGGAAGCGCGCCATCTCCGCCCAACGTACACTCGTGCAATCTCTATAGTTGGAGTTGCCTGCGAGTGAGCCAACATTGATCCATTAACAGTGTTGATGTTGATACGGGTATCATGAACATTGGTGCTCACAAAAGAAGCGGCAAAGCACTTCCCGAGTGCCCTGGAGTTGCAGGAGATAACGGGAGATAGACAGACGAGTGATTAGCTTTTGTCTAGGTTGAGAAACACATTTTTACAAATGGTGGGCCTATGAATTGTTACTTTTCCGTCTCTCACGACAACTACTCCAAAGGACCTTGAAGACCTAGCAGGGTTTGCTAACCTGAGTGTCACTCTCAATTGGACGTTTTCTGACAACATGGACTAAGTATACTGTGTACCGACCATTGTGCGTTGATTCTCGTTCATGTATCATGCAATGTACCGTCATTTGCGTCCTGCAAGGCTGATGAATCATTGAAGAGTGGAAGGGTTGATATTGGAAGTCCCTCGCGTGCTAAGCCATTATGGCATCTCAGATGTTTTTCGATACTGGCCATCTATTGGAAAATGCTACAAGACGCGTTCTGACTTACTCGACCTAGAGGTTGCACTGAATCAAAACAGAGTCGCAGCAGATATTGGCGGGTGAAGGTGCACCTTCAGGATAACCCATGTTGCTACGTCCCAAGAACCATCGGAAACAAGCACAGCTAGAATCAAACAGAAAAATTGGCTAGGACTGTGACTATAAGCTGGTTCAAGGTTGAAGGAAGTGAACTTTGAAGTCTCACGGAGTCCGTCAGAAACCCAACTGGCTGAGGTTGTCCTGGCGTAAGTACTTCTATACCCGCTAAGCAGTGTTCCTACTGATTTGTATCGATGTCCAGGGAGGCTGTTCGTTAACATCGGCCGTAACTGTCACTCTCCCTAGACAAGTGACGTCGGTACGTTTCACCTCTCTTGCTTATCAAGTGCTCATCTCTTTCCGCCGCTCTAACTTGTATGTCCATGGATAAATCACATACATACTGCAATTATGTCTGGCGGGTCGCTTACACTAAAGTCTGTTGTGGTAAGTATTGTGGACAATAACTATGTAACACGTGAGTAGACGCCTGGTTGTTGATTGTCGATCTCACTCTCCTCTCTAGTTGTGATCCTCATTGCTATTGGATATGATTACAGTGTGTCACACATGCTTACCGTCCGTCATTCGTTTGAGCTCATTGGGATTGCCAGTCCTTACCTTTTTTTCTGAGGCATACCGTTTACTGGTTCTTGAGACGTGCTGAATCCTGATTGGTTACTTGAAAAACTTACAGATCAAATATATTTGGGTCAGCAACCATTCTTCTCAGTTGTAGCCAGAGTTCGTTTTGATGAGACCACACAGTAAACCCTGGACTAAGGTGTCTACACTTTTTCTTCTCGTGCATATTCATCGGCGTTTCTGTGATGTTACTAAAGCTGACCGTTGTGGCAGGTTCGTTATTTCGGTCTTTGTGGGGTCACGTATGTCGAAGCCCGTTTCAATACGCATCGAGCGCTGATTGTACAGATTGTCATCAGAATCTATAATTTAGGTGTGTTTGGGAGTTGACGTGCATTCCAATCGATGCAACCATGTAATAGTGGGCAGCTCTTTCTTGCCTGGTCCTGAGAAGGTGATGACTGATATTGTTAATACACATGTACCTCTAATCTGATTCCCCCTCTAGATGTATGTTTTTATTCTTCACTTGTCTGCATTGTCAACAAGGAACTGATATGATTCAAACAGATGTAAGGGTATTCATCCATACACGTTATGCTTGACTGTTCAAAGATGGTCTGAAGTGTAAGGGCCACACTGCGTCCATGTACGAAACACCCCGTCATGACGCCATACTGCACACTCCATCCACAATCTCTTCCAGCACGATGCATATCAAACCTTTCCCTTTCATAGCTCCACTTCTTTTCTGCCACAGTGCCACTGCTTTCCATTTGTACAATACACTATTGAGTTCCCATTGCACATCTGTAAATTCCAGTTTCCCCTCTCCTCGCTCACCTGCTTGTGCTGTTCTTAAGATTACGCCACCGTGAGCGAACGACGACTATTCCGAATCAATCTGCAAAACTTGCTTATCTAATCCTTACAGTCTACCTGTCCCCTACAAACTCGCCCCACATGCTCGCCACTGGCAGCCCCCCTACAGAAGGTGAAAAATTTTCTGTGGTTGGTTCATGGGCAATGTTTGTTTTCATTGCTGCCACAGAGTGTACAGTTTTCTTTGTTCTGTACAAGTGAGGTGAGTCATCAGAACAACATAGTGGTGATGATACTTTGTGTATGGGCATTGTATAGCCGTTCGAGGATCATCCTTGGGATCCTTCTTGCGCTTTACATTGGAGAGATCGTCCCACACACAATTACATGCATTAATACTCACCACCCCGGGGAAGTTTACAGGCATGTACTATGGCCTAGGCTCGCATGATCTTAACAAAGCCACTGACCTCCGTGTGTTTGCCATCATAATGTAGTGGCCGCTGTTCAAGTGCTCACTTTTACATTCTGTGCCACAGGGCGGCCAGGGCCCGACTTACCTGTGTGGGCTGTCCTGAGTGACATTCTCCAATTTGTGCTTTCTGTGGTGATGTGTTCCCTTGTAATTGCCCGATTCATTCACGAGTCGTTGCAAACGTATAGATCAGCAAGGGGATTAGGGCTCAGTCATTATACAAGCCTTTTCGCCCGAGAGGGCGTCCTCTACTTTCTTGCGTACGTCTGAACTCCACCTTAGTCTGGAGGCTATCTCAGACTGCCACATAGCATGACAGTCTTTCTAGTCATCAATATACTGGTCTTTGCGACTAGCGTCAACACCACGGGATAGCGGGCATTGGTCATATGGACTTTGGAATATGTGCCCGTGTTCACGCTCGCGCCACACTTTATCCTGAACATGTGAGTGCTGTATGCGCATGATACTTGGGGTTGGCCTGGTTTGGGTATCGTGGACGCTGGGTTTGGTCTGTCGACGATGCATGGAAATAGTATTGGTGATGGCAGGATGGTGTTTGCAGATGCGGGGCAAGACGAGGAGGGGTTAGAACAGGGCCTCAGAGTTGGTCCCAATCCTTGTCGTACACAAATCCACCAGCTGACGGTTGTTCATTGATCAGTCTTTCATAGCCTGGTGACGAGAAGCCATTGTCCGGGGCCATGGTGATCGTGAATAGAGAGGGGATAGCTTGGGCTTTCTAACATGGTGGGCTGTTTTTATGTGTTAATCAGAAACTCCGGAATGAGTCCCAAACCGTAGGCGAGTGTGCTGGCAGTGCACCCATCAACAAGGCTGCATCATGCAAGTCACGGAACATCACAGCCCTGACCAAAGGTTCAATTCTGTACGTGTAGAACTGTCAACTGGCGTGTTGAAAACACCATGAGATTATAAACAGGACATGAGTGTGGCGCGCAGCAAAGGTTGATCACAGCTCTTACTCGGTCAATAGTTAATTCTTAAAGAGGTGGCGGTGCACTGCGCAAGTTCGCCAGTGACCACTTTTCAGCGGGTAAGTCAAACAGCATTGTACAGATTTGAGGGGCCTTTTGAGCCCTTTTCTGATGAACAACTCATCACATTCAATTCTGCAAACACTTCAGCAGCATGTAGTCCCACAGCAATGTGGGGATCCACGAGGTATGACTTTGTCTCGTAGCATTTTCTGATAGTAGCTATCGTCTGTGGTTAATGAGTTAACTAGTTGCACATCTAGGGCTACATCGAGTCCGACCTGGTCATTGTTTGCATTGTCTGCGACGAAATCTTTGCGCGCTTTCTCAAGCACTGCTGATAGGTCGACGGACCCTTTGCTCTTAACTGCAACCATCCACTCGCGTACCTGGTCGCAAGCAGCTGTACGCCTTGACGTATCGTCGTCCCGTCCCGCATTCTCGTACGCAAGGTACCAGAGCAGCCGCTCAAAGTTGCTCGACACTGCAATGTCCATGGCAGGACTGTGGGTTGCGTAGACGCCGCCCGCTATGGGCCAACGGTGGGATCGACTTTCTGGTATGACCCACTCTTCCAGAATCAGGCAAGGATGTCGTTTGAATTCGTTGCAACACCAAGTTTCCCCATCGGCAAACCAATACGTTTGGCGTAGTACCCTGCGAGGACGTCACCGAAACTTCCAGTAGGAACAACGAACTGAGTCTCAGAGTGGTCGACATTGGCGTTGGGGTTATTGGTGGGCTGAAAGTATGCAGAAAAGTAGTATACGATTTGTACAAGGATGCGGGCCCAGTTGATGGTGTTTTCTGCCCCCAGGTGGTGACAGTGGTACCGAACGAGGAGAGTTGTGCGCACCTGACAGTTGTCAAATGTTCCACTCACAGACAAGTTGTGCACGTTCTCATCAAGGACAGTCATCATCTGAGCTTCCTGGATCGGTGAGACTCAGCCTTTTGGGAAGAGAATGAAAACAGATATATTGGCTTTGTTACGCAGGCCATAGATAGCAGCACTTCTGGTGTCACCAGTGATCGATCGTGAGCTTCTCTTGCGACTCTCTGGGTTCTTTCCTTGAGTTGCGTCTATTGAGAAAGTACTCAAAGAGATTCCCAACAAGTTGGTGAGCCAGGTCCTTGAATGCGTAGGTAGGTCCATGGAACAGAAGTACGTAAGTTTTGGTATCGCATTGAACGAGCGGGTAATAGATGGGTCTCGAAACGTGGAGGGTCCAACTGTGTATGTCTTGTCAACAAGCGAGACAAGATCAGCCGGGGGAAGCTCATCGGGAGAAATAAAGGGCGAGAGGATTTTGACGGCGAGAAGTTGTTGTCAGGAAAGACCAGCCCATCCTGACTCCCAGTTATCGGGAAGCTTTGGAACATTCTTTGGAATGTAGAGTCCACCGTCTGGGGCCTTGAAGACCAGCCAGGACAGCCTGTTAAGAAAGTCACAAATCAGCGGCGACACGTAACGGAATGAACATACGCTCTCAAAAAATTGCTCGACTGGATGTCCTCGTGTAGAAAAATACTTCATCGCCGTCGTCGCTGTCGTCCTGAACGCGATGGACGACGATCTCAAAGTTGGATCAATCTGCCAAAAGCACCGATTCTTCGGCTCTTACCTCCTATGTCCACTCCATCATCGCCTCGAGCCATCCTCAGTCTCTACGGCTCTACTCTTCGTGCAGCGCGGTCATTTGGATCCTACAACTTTCGCAATTACTTTCCGCAGAGGACAAAGGATAGATTCCGTAGCATGCAGGTGCGTTGTTGGGTGCGAACACGCGCAACTTGGCTGACATGTCTTTAAAGGCAGAGGAGAATCCAACCAGACTGTTGTTTGCGTACAACGAGGCTGTCAAGGAGCTAAAAGTCCTCCGCCGGAGCACTACTGTCAACCAGTTGTATGGCGGACGGCGTCTTGCTGTAGAACACTAGTGGCAGCGGTTTCTACGACATACGAGCAGTTTCCTGTCCGTTTCTTCTCTAATTCTCCCCACGTTCGAGGCGCCACCTCGTTAGGCCTCCATTCACCATATATGCGCTCATTTCTAACAAGTGCACAGTTACAGGTAATGGTATAGGCTACTGTGCCACCTAGAAACCCCTTACTCTGAGAGTTTGCTGGACTCCTTCCAATAACGAATCCATTGACTGGAAAATATTGACGGCGAGTAGCCCATATCCAGCGATGCATCCGCAGCAAACAAGAGGCAGTCACTACCAATGCTATCGAGTGCTTGTGAGGAGAACGATAGGTAGGTACCTTCAACTGATAGAACATTTGTTTTCATGATTCAAGTCCGGGACTCTGGACCGGATTGTGGTCAACGAACTTACTACATGCTCGTCATCGTATCCTGGAAATACTTGCTACTCAACTCACGTGGCTCCGATGAAGTCAATGATCATACTCGAGTGTAGAGTGCAGACTTGTAGACGGCGTATGTACAAGTTAGTAATGCCGGTAAAAAAATCATGTCCGCAATCGCACAAGGACCTAATCAGATGGCGCGAGTTGCTGTGCTTTCACCGATCATGATCAGTACCGTTGGGATCCTTGCGTTAAAAAATAAACATACCATTCGGCCATGCCCCGGTATCGTACAACCATTCTGTATTGTAGGATGTAGTGGTCGTACTATAGCATTTACACAGAGATAAGGAAAACGAAAGGGTCAGGCTCGGCGCCAGAGTTTGGAGAAAGGGGTCAGAAAGAAGGGTGTGCTCACGTCTTGTATGACAACGATATGGCTGATTTCATCCCCTGGATAAACAATAAATCATGCAAGAGGCGTGCGCTCCCACAGACGGACATACATGCCGGCTGCCGCCTCCAGAATTTACCTCTTCCGCATCCGCTCAGGACCGCCATTGTCCGATCACAAATACTTCTACATTGCATCTTCGCCACACACGTGCGAACACCGCCTGTTAGATTGAGTGTCTGCACCTATGAGCCAAACATGTGCCCTGCCCAGCTTTCCAGCTCGTCTCCACGCGAAAATCCCTTTTGGGAACTGCAGGTTCCGGTGAGAGGCATTGGGGTGCACACCGAGCGCGTCTGCTCGAAACACTCCAGTGTGTGGGGGACTTTGAGTGAAGCTCAAACATGCGAGACCATCATGTTACGAGAAATGAAAAGACTATGATACCTTTTTTCCGGTGAACCTTCATCGATTCATCCCTCACAGAGAAGACGGAAACGTGGACAGGGAACATCCACTTGTTTGAGAGGCTAGATGCGTGAGAAACATGCCTTGTACTCCGCCGTCAATGGCTTGATCGCCCTCGAGTAACTTTAGTCTTCCATCAGATCTTCTCACTTCTCCTCGTACTTGCGCTCTAGGACCTTGGCTCGAATCTAGATGGGCTGAAAGAGGACTGTTTCTTTGGTGAGTACCGCGCCGATGTCATACCAACCACGTCGACCTGACTGTTAGCAATGGGCAACGTTGACCATGTTTTCACGAAAGTCTTGTATTACATCAAGCCTTCGCGGGCGTCTACTCACACGCTGTTTTGGGGAACACAGCCAATTCTTCTTCTCGCTCATGCTTTTCCTTTGCAACACTGGATATTCACGCCACGTAATGCTGCAAAGCGCCACCACCAACGGCTATGACGAGGATGACGGCTAGCCATGGCGCACTTTCCACGACGACGACGGTCACGAGCCTGATGCGAATGCGCACCCATCTGGATCATCACTACTAACGGCAACGGACGAGGCTGCTTGACTGCGCTACCCAACAACGAGTCGACGGCGACAACGAAGGCAGAGACAACGGGGTGCGCGCCCCAACGAGGAGGAGGATGCAAGGCTACACGCTGCCAACCACCATGAAGGCGAGGGCGACGCAACAGCGGGCCGCAACGATGACGAGGCGACGGCGGGCGCAAATTCATCCCGACGAGTAGCAAAAACGCAAGCGACCAGAGGACGAGGATGAGGACGCGTGGACCACTACAACGATGGTTGCTGCGACAGCGCAGGCGTGCCGCAGCAAAAGCACGAGATGGCATTGTCTGGTGACGCTACCAGAGGCAGCTACGAGGACGGAGACGCGAGTGCGCACAACTGCAACGGCGAGAGTGAGGGTCGCCCGGCTGCGTATCCCGAACAATGTTGATCAAAGCGACGATAACGTTGCGCCAACGCGACTCGGTCGCACACCACAAGAGGCGCCTGCAGCAGGACTGCGATATGTTCAATGGTGCCCAACGACGTTGATGGAAACGAGGAGATATCCTTGAATATGTGTGCCAGACGCCGACATGGTGATAACATCCCAGAACATCCCATAGCATGAAGTCGTCTGCTGCCCTCTTTCTTCTCCTTGCGATATCAGCCTCTGCATCCCAGCAGTTCTCCAACCCCCTGAGGAAGCGTTCGCGTCCTCGCGTCCGTTCCAAGGATGTTGTCGCATGGGAAATTTCCCGTGCTGCTTCCCTCGAGAACCGTGCCTCAGGTGGATCGACACCTGTCCTAGCGGCCCTTGCGGGAATTTCAGTGTTGGTATCGGTCATCCTGCAAAATACTATGACCTCGTCGTTCGACACTTGCTCCGCCAATACTTGATGCGGGTAAGCACGCATTGTCTCTCCCGTTCATCCACCGCATTACTCTTCCACAGAGCGAGAAGCACCTACCATCAGACGTCCACGAGTATCCCTACCGGGAGCAAGTTGCCAGTGAGTTGTGGGAGTGGTTATTTCTCCAGACCCGAGTGTAAGGGTCCCACGACCCTCTTCCGTGTGACTACTAACAGGAAACAGTTCTCGACCAGTTATCGCCAACCAGTCTATCGGCGATACGAATTAAATTTTAACCAATTTCAGATGGAAGGTATGAGTATAGAGATGCAGTTGAGCTGGGGGTGACGCGTCCTCGTCAATAAGGGCAACGACTCCAAGTGGGACCTTGGCATTCTTCAGTTGCATACTCAGGTTATGCAGGTGATGTACTTACCCTGTTCCAGAGATTCCGTGCCCTTTCTTATCATGTACACGCTAGGTGGCTGAGGTTTGGTGAAGTTGGAAAAAGCCTTGTCGTCACCCACACAGTCGTAGAGATTGATGGATTGTGTTATATGCATCTAGTACACATTTCGTGTATATAGTTGTGGCGGAGTCGCAATGGTATTGAAATGCTCGAGTTGTCACTGGACCAAGATGCGTGATAAAAGAAGTCACTGCTGGCACAGTGTACACGCGCGAGTCTGTGCTGGTGAATACATCTGACCCCTGAAGACATTTCATTCAGTATCTCTAACGGATCGCTGCATACATTCCACAAGACTACCGGTAAGAGTAGCAAGACCCAGAGCGACCTACGATCGATTGTCTAGACTTTTTCAGTGATATAGTTTGATGGCCCAGGCAAAGTAGTCACTGCTGAGGCGAAGCAAACCATCGACGGAGACCTCAAAGTGTATGAGTGGATGGAAATCATACATGCCACACAAGATCCTCCTCCTTTGAACATGCGAGGACTGGTGATAGACGAGGTTGATCCAATGTCGGGAAAAAAGGGACATGTAATCGTACCATAAGCGACGATGACGATGACTACAGAGAACAGTGAGGTAAATTTGTACAACCGAGTGGACTGTGGGCTGCGGACGCACAGAACAAATAGTCATTCAGTAAAATCACTGTCCTGAATTTCTGTATGACTGTGTTGAGATGGGGGGATCAAAGGGTAACTTGTTGGCATGTCCTGGACGAACGTGGTAGAGCAAGGTATTCGTCCATAACCGTGTGCTCATCAGGATGCCAGGGTCCGTCCTGTGCCTCACGCGGCAGAATGTCGCATCAAGAAACGATCCAGCACGACACTTCCAGCCAGATCATGATGAAGCTTGGATCATGTGGTCAAACGAAGGGGGTCTATGATTGTAGCAAGATACAGCCCACCTTTTTAAGTGTAGCAAATGCTGGTCCACTTATTTCTGGTTGATCATCTAGTGTGGTGTCCGCACTTATCGCCGGAAGGAATGGGCGGGAGGAATGGCCCTACAAGGTCAAGTTTCATTAGCTGGAATTCCCGACGACACCTAGTCTGATGAAATATGAAACTGACTTCATCGAGTTCGTGTACGAGTCCACTCGCAAAAAACCATGTAGTGGGCGCGGCTTGAAGCTATCGTACAACAGCAACCACAACAAAGACTGCAAGCATACTCGTTAGTATGTGTGGCGCGGTAGGATCGCATGGTTAGTTTTTCCCATCCACGACGAAAACCCCTTGATGAGCGCGTATACGGTCATATGTGCCCCATATACCATGCCCAGCCATGAGCTGGCACCATGCAGTACACTTGGGGACACAAGCCGTATCCGTTTCACAAAAATAAGCGTCTCGGCAGATGCACTCATCATTCATGCAGAAAATAGGACTTGCTTCGTTCCGACAAGCCGGTGTGATTTGTCAGAGCCTCTAAAAAAGCGGACGTAGAAGCAGTGGGTAACAAAGACGTGCCGTGTGGGGGCTTAATGTCGTACGCAATGTCAGTAAAGCCAACTGTTGTTACAGACAGAAAAGCGGCAAGCTTCCAATGATTGACGCACGTGGCATTCGATGATTGAAATTGTCCAGTGGTGGTGATGGTTTTGCTGGCACACCGTTTGCCCTCGTACCGTTTGCCTTTGCACCATTTGCCATCGCTGCCCTTTGCTTCCCCAAGCCTGGAGCTGGCGGGTGAGGAGGTTTATTATTTGACAAGGGGGGGACCACCAGCACTGGAGGAGGAGCAGGCATTTCTGGAAGTGATGTTCTGGTTGACTGCATGGGCACCGACGTGGATAGGATACTGTTCAAAGAGGTGGGAACTTAACCAGAGGAGAACCTGGCCTCTCCAAAGATGGCCCAGGTTCGTCGTCATCCTCTTCTTCTTCAGTCATAACACCCGCCCTGACGTCTGCTTCTCCCTCGGTTTCCCTAGACACAGGGCAAGGCGCAAGTGGTGGTGGTGCTCGTTTCAATGGGGAAGGATGGGGCTCCTTCAAGAGTCTCGTGTGAATTCCCACGATGATATCAGCCCCGTGAGAAAGGTCCCTGTTGGCGATACGCTGAGCGAGTGAGGAAATGTTTGCTACAACAGGAGGGGATGCAATGTGGGTGTACAACACATCAAGCACCATCTCCAGCAACTCAGGGTGTCTGAGCGCGAGTGTCATGTTACGCGTCCGGGAAAAAAGTGCAATAAATACATACCTTGAGACGAGGCTACATGAAATCTCTTTGAGAATGTTGTGTTCTGTGAGGTTACTCCGGATGTAGGCGAATGCCTCATCGCGAAGATCGTCCAGCCCAACCTGTATTATGGCATTGATTAGAATCCGTCCCAGGATCAGATCGAGAAAGGTAAGTGTCTGACCTTGCACGCGAGACGATACATAGACTTTGCGGAACACCCTGGGTCATCTAGAGCGCTCATCGAGGATTAGTGAGGCTGCCTGCCAGGTGTTGTGGAGCTCAATGGCAGGAAGTTAAATTTGTCGGTGTAGACGTAGTTGAGGAGGGTATACCACCTGAACAACCCTAACTCAGTGTGACGGAGACGATACGCAGTAGGAAAACTAATGTTTGGAACGCGGTATCTTTGACGAGAACGTGGCGACTTCCTAGGGATCGCAAACGCATGGCAACCTGATTTTCCAACGTCTTGTTGGTACGAGCTTCCTGGACCACAGTCCCGCTACTTGCTACTGATCCAAGTCCACCCTTGGTCAAAGAGAATGGTTCTGCCATTCTCGACTGTTCTGGACTCATGACGAACATATCGTCGGAGCTAACCAATTCATCGTCCGACGACCTATACTAACAGATTAACCTTGATTTGCGTAGAAAACAGTACCATTCACTCATCGTCGTCCCTGGTTTGAGTTCTGGAACCCTTTTTGTGAGTCGATGGCGACGTGGTAGACTGATCCTTGTGTGAGTCAACATCAGTGATAGGGTCGTCGCAGTCATTGAAGTCGCTATCACTGCCATAGCCATAATTACCCATCTGAGCATGGTCAGGGACATCGTTGGATAATACATACAGCTAAAGCAATTAATACCTGTCAGTATATCGAGTGTTCATCAGAGACATGTTAAATCACTTTTGCAGGGCCAGCATCACAAGATTAGTAGAACTTATGTATGCCTATGTACTCGTATATAATAATCTGTTAGGTGTGTAAGCATTGTTTCGAGCTATCTGACCTGTCTGAGGGCCGTTCAGAAATATATACCCTTCGCTAGGACCTCTCGCGAGCTGTCTACAGTGTTATCTTGACCAGACTTGCTTTCTATTTCAGACAAAACATTCGAATGTGTAATAATACATTTCCTGTAGTACAATACACGGTCTAACATAGCATACAGGAATTGAATGCATATACATTCACTTGCGGCTGCGCTTCGACTTCCTAGTACCACCCGGCCTGGCATTAGGGGCAGCATTCGCATTGCTTGCCTCCTCCACATCGGCGACCATGCGTTTCTTTCCTTTGGCCTTGTTGGTGGCCTCGCGAACCTTAATCCTTGTGTTTGTCAGCGGAGTGAGTGCGCTATCGTCGGGAGTAAGTGGGCTGGCTGTGTCGGAAGCGGTGGGCTGATCGGCAAACCCGGATTGGCGGACTGGGGTAGTGAATGCTGATGCATGAGGGTGGTGACCCACACCTGGACCTGGATTCGGATAAGGAGAGTAGAGATTGTCATCTTCATCGGCAATGCCTGCGGGTGGTTCTGGAGTCGTATCGGAACGGGTCTTGGGTGGGTCTCGGACTTCTTCAGACGATGTCGTATGCGATGTAGAGCCTGCAGTAGAGGTGGTAGCACGGGTTCGTGCCTTGGAACGCAGTCTTTCCATGGTCGTCATCGGTGCTGGAGATGCACCATAGTCTTCGCCGTCTGCACCTTTGGTATCTGAAGTGTTATTGTGCCCACGACCGTTCTCGCTACCAAACACTTCCCTTTGATATTTCTTAGAGCGATAAATAAATAGTGTAGACAATATGACGTACTTATTCCACCATTTTAACAGTTCGTCTCTCCATGTTTCGTCCGGGGGGTCACTGATTAAAGTCTCGATGTGCCGATAGAACTTGACGTAGTCGAATTCACCATCCTTTTCGCTCCATAGACTCTTGGAAGAGATGGCAAAGCGAGCCTAGCAAATTGTTGAGAAAAATACAACACAGAGAATCTACTTACCTGAACACAAACGTATGCAATGTGAGGTGCTTCGATTGTGGTCATGTCGTGCAAAATCGCATTGCATGAACGTGTTGCGCGTGTACTGTCGCCAAGTGCAGATGAGGGTCCCAAGAAAATATGCCGAGCAACCTTGAGAAAGAGCGATGGTAGCCTACTAAGTCAAGCTGGAAAAAAACACTCACCCGCACGAGATAGTAGCTTTTGAGTAATCCATGGAGCTCATCCTCATTGTTGTAATCATTCCCGGGCCAGTCACCACTCCATAAGAAGGCAGGTAGCTCATCTGCACTCATGCGAATCTTCACGGCCTTGAGCGCAGCACATGTACTACCAGTATGAAATTAGAAGTACGAAGTGAGTAAGACGATAAACCTACCCTTCGACATCACTGTCAAATTCAGACAAGTGATCAATAGGACAGAGGAAGCGTGCAAGAGCCCGATGGTTGAGCCCCATTTCGTCTCTTCCTGTTGTATTGACGATTGGGGGTTTCAGGCCTTCCTTCCGTGGATTTGGGGCTGCATACAGACCGATGCTTGCCTTGAGTCTTGTAGCATCATTCGAACGTGTCTGGCGAATACAAGCATTCATCTAAAACATAGTATAATGTAAGTATACATGCATATATGCGGGTCAACAGTGCAACGCACCTTATCAGTGATAACCGACAGCTCAATGGACCTGTTTTCATGGTCAACAATGTTCTTGATTCCTGGGACCATTTGCAGTAGGTGTTGGAATGTTCGCAGAGCACGCTCTTGAGCCTCCTTGGTACTAGGTTTGAACATCAGTGCCAGTTGAACTCGGGAGTGCGACAACGTACATCTTTGACAGTTTCTCTTCACGTGCCTTCCTCACCAGATCTTCTTCTATAAGATCCTCGTCCTCTGCTCTTGCCTGTAGCTCAAGCATTTGTACGATCTGGATTACCTTGTCGACATCACACCACAGATCAATGCACCGTGTGATTGCACGCGCAGCCGCCAGGTATTCTTCATGTGAGTCGCGTTCCCTACCATTAGCCCTCACATAGTCAGTATAATTAGAGATGTAATTACTGTAAGGAGAGCGCACCCCCTTGTTTTCTTTTTCTTACGGGCCTTGTCGACATTGGGGCCAATGGCCTGTTCACCTTGTTCATTGTCGCTGGTGTCGCTGAGAACAATATGAGGCTCCCGAGATCGAGGCATGGCAGGTGCCATGATGTGGCAAGAGGCAAGTTGCGACGTACTACCAAAGTCAGCATTTCCTAATTGAGTAGTAGATTTGGCGCCTCGACCGTTCCTTTGTGGCTACCATCACTACCACCATCACTTGCCATTGAGTAGATTGTGAGTTTCCCTTCTTTCTTCAGTTGTTCTCTATCTAACCACAGTTCTAGCATACTGATTACTTAGTTAACATGTACCAACTCCCTAGAATAAGAATGGAATGGAATCCAGTTATCTTCTCCTCTCTGGTCGCCCGGTCCACCTCTGTTACAATCTGATGGACAATGGACACTCATGTTTCGGTTGCGAAAGATCATTTACAACACTCAAGAGACTCCGTGTTCATGAATCAGCATGCCGTGCCAGGAAAAAACTCCGAGAAGATATACGGTCTCAAGTGAATATTCAGAGCACACGGAAGGTCAGGGATCTGCCTCCAGACACTCATGGGGAGGACAACACTATGATGGACGACACTCATATATATTCAGTGCGTAAATTCCATTCAGTGTGATCCTACTGACATTTGATACTAGCATGATGACTTGGAACCTGGGCCATCACGCACTACTGAATGCGCCAACACAGTACCACCACCTCCGATCCCCTCAAATCCAGAGGATGATTCTGAACAAGTGGTGCAACCAGATCAGCCTGGAGTAACATCACGCTCTCGGCGACACATCCGCTTACCTGCACGATATACCGACTACCTCCCTGCAGCAGCCCATGGGCTTCAACATGCTCCTCCTCCACTCCCTGAAGCTACACCCACTCCCTCCCAGCAATCCTCCGTTTCTGTTGAGGAATCTCTGCCATCAACTGATTACACTACAGACCCCGATGACTTCGGACTACTCCGGGTCTATTCAAAACATCCATCGTTCACCCCACCCGCTGACCATTGCATTGACACCTACGTTGATGCACCTACATTGGAGAAGACTGGGAGTGGCTCGCAACCAGACTCACTCGGAGATGAGACCCTACCAGAGGACATTTTTTCAGCGTGTAGCTCACCCACCGCTGGAATCCTCATGTGCTGGTATTACTCGGGATCAAACTCAAAGTCAATTGTGGAGTTACATCGGCTACGTGATTTTCTACTCGATCCGCTGTTTGATCTTCATGACCTCAAGACGTTCAATCATGACCGTGAGCGAAAACTCATTGAGAAACATCTACTGGATCAATCAACAGCAGGTCCATTCAAAGCTGATCATGGCTGGCGCCATTCATCCATCTCAATTCCATTACCCTACGAGCGCAAGCAATGGAAATTTGGCGAGCAAGACCCTGAGGTACCTGTCCTACCTGTCAATGGCATCTACCACCGGGATCTCACAGACACAATCATTTCCGTCCTGGAAAACGAGACGACCTTTCATCTGACACCTTTTGAGGAATACTGGAAACCTTCAGACATGGACGAGGCAATGCGGGTTTTTGGAGAAGCCTATACATCGCCAGCATATCTTGACTTCCAGAAGGAGGTTGACTCCATTCCCCGTCAGCCCAGTGACAACATGGAGCGGGTTGTCATACCGCTTATGCTTTGGTCTGATGCAACACAACTCGCAAATTTTGGTGATGCGTCACTCTGGCCTGTCTACCTTTACTTCGCAAATCAGTCAAAATACACCCGAGGTCAGCCAACTGCCGCAGCAAGTCATCACATCGCATATATACCTAAAGTATGTCATTTGATTGCTCGTTATTACTTATGATAACTCCAACATGATAGCTACCAAATAACTTTCAGGATATTTATGAGTCACTATATGGTAAACCATCGTCAGATGATGTCTACACACACTGCAAACGGGAGCTCATGCAGGCTATATGGGAGCTACTCCTTGACGACAAGTTCATTGAAGCGTACAAAAACGGAGTTATCATTCACTTTCGCGATGGGATTGATCGGCTTGCATTTTTCCGTTTCCTTATCTACTCAGCCGACTATCCAGAAAAGTGAGCGTCATCTGCATTCTCACATCGCTACTCACAGCTCATTATCCAAAAGGATCTTACTTGCGTGCATCAAATTCTTGGGTGGATGCCCATGCCCTCGCTGTCTAGTATTGAAGAAGGACATAACTCAGATGGGAATGGATTGTGACATGGACATCCGCAAGACAAACATCCGACGAAGCAACAAAGAATTGAAACAAAAGGTGAAAAGGGCCCGAAGGCGTATATTTAAGGCTGGGGCGACCATCAGTGGTAATCATATCAAGGAAATCTTACACAACGAGTCCTTGGTGCCTACACATGTAAGGGTGATCCTCTATCTTGCTCATTTCTAACATGCTATTTCCAGAATGCGTTTAGTAAACGCATTTCAGACGAATCATTCAACTTCTTCTGTCTACTAGTGGTTGATCTACTCCATGAGTTCGAGCTCGGAGTATGGAAAGCAATATTTACCCACTTGATGCGGATTCTTGTCGCTGCAGGTGGATCCTCAATACAACAGCTCAACTATAGGTAGGTTTTGTGAACGCATTCAGTAGGTTTCTAATGAACTTCAACCGTATTAGATACCGCAACATTCCTACTTTTGGACGAGGAACAATACGCCGTTTTCACAACAATGCATCAGCCATGAAACGGCTTGCTGCACGAGACTTTGAGGATCTCTTACAGGTGAGTAAAGCGAGTGATTGTCCATGGAATCATCATGAATAATGATTACAGTGTGCACTTCCTGTATTCGAAGGGCTATTACCAGGAATTCAAAATGACATCATCCTCGACATGCTCTTTGACCTTGCAACATGGCATGCGTATGCCAAACTTCGTCTTCATACGGAGAAGACACTTGACTATTTTGACGCAACGACCACCTTCCTTGGGGAATCCATACGAAAATTTCACCGAACAACATGTGCCTATTACCACACTACTGAACTACCTCAAGAGTGTGCTGCACGTGGACGTCGGACTGCTGCTCTGGCAGCTAAGAATGGTCGGGTGCCACGTGGACAGGTTTTGTCTGCGAGACAAAAGACACTAAATCTTACAACATACAAGTTTCATGCACTTGGCGACTACCCAGCAACAATTCGACGCTATGGAACCACGGACAACTATACGACACAAATAGTGAGTGAATTATCTATCCTACATCATTCCTCGCTCTGAATCTGTCTGTTCTAGGGAGAACTTGAACATCGTTGTGTGAAACGACGGTATCCACGGTCTGGAAAGAAGAAAGAGTCAATGACGCAGAGCATTGCCAATCAAGAGGCGATCGAACGATACATTATAAAGATCAATGACACCCGCCAGAAACAACTTAATCCAAGGCCACAGCGACCACGCACATCACCACTCGATCATTATTTCATTGCAAACTCAACACGAAAGAGCTGCGACATTGCCAACTGGCTGGGAGAGCTTCGTGGCGATCCAGCTTTTGAGGTAGGTACATCGCTTCATCTAGAATTGTAACTAAATGACCAATAGAATTTTCTGCCACGGCTTCAAGACCATCTCCTTGCACGTGCGCGAGGTCTTGTTTATGACGGCGATGAAAACCTTTTCTCTAATGCAGACCGGGAGTGTATCAATATCAAGGAGAACCTACTCTACTTCCACAGCATGGTCTGCATCAACTACACTACATATGACCTCCGGCGTGATCAAGACACCATCAACCCACTCACCCATGCTGATATCATGGTGTTATCACACGAAGACGAGCGGAGCCATCCTTATTGGTATGCTCGCGTTGTCCATGTTTTTCACGTCATGGTACAACACCGCCTGGACCTTGAATCGCCCTTTTCGCCTCCAAAACGAATGGATGTCCTGTTCGTACGGTGGTTCTGCCAGGATATCAACTACCCTTCTGGATGGTCTGCAAAGAGACTTCATCGACTCCAGTTTTACCATCAAGACTCCCTGGATGCATTCGGCTTCATAGATCCAGATTCTGTCGTGCGAGGAATCCACATCATTCCTGCATTCGCCTTTGGACAATCAAATGAACTACTAAGCCCATCTCAGGCTCGCCGTCGGAGTGATGGAGAGGAGCCAAACAGCGACTGGAAGTACTATTATGTTGACATGTATGTGAGTCTATCGTCTGTTACAAGTATATATACTAATCTTGACTCAAGGTTCGTCGATCACGATATATTTATGCGGATGCGAGGCGGCGGCATTGGTCACAAAGTCACGCGCGACTGGGATGAATTCCTGGCACGCGATGCAGGAAGGGTGGTGGAAAATGAGCCGGGCGCAGACGAAACAGACGAAACAGACCCAGAAGCAGACAGAGACTCGGACGTATCAAACGAGGAGTGGGAGATGATCATGGAGGAACGATCAGAGAGTGAGAACAGCGAGAGCGAGAGCGCCGAGCATGCACTTGGAGACGAGGAAGAGCAGCCAGATGACAATGTATATGCTCAGGAAGGTTTTGGAACATTATAATATAATGTATTTTCTTGTACTCTAGCTATCTGCTATACATTTACTTGTGTATCACATGCGAACGAAAACATACCCAAGCCGATGCAAAACATACGGTGATATCGCGCACGCTGACATAATACTCATCTGCCGGTGGATCCCGGGAACTGCATACCCTATTTGGGTATGTTATGATTCTGCATCTTTTGTGATGCAACCCCCATCATCAGGCAGCGAGGCCTTGAGGACTCACCATCACTGAGATTTCAATATGAAAGGTTCGTACGAACCTTCTCTATGATAAAAATGCTCGGAAACCACAGTTAATCATTCGTACTACAGACGGGAATAAAACCGACATTCCAATTCCGATTCGATTCTCCATCGGCTATGGCGCCGGGCCTGTCCGTCTGCAAAGTGTAACCTTCAAGCCAGATGGTCGTCATCTTGTCGGCGCACTGAATGTAGGAGACCTTCGCCAATGGAAGGTTGAAAGCGGGGATGAGTTGAGTTCATCTCGGATGAGAGCATCTGGTGTTCGCGCTGCTGTCGCATCAATGGATGGTCGATGGATAGTCACCGGCCAGACAAACCAAGTTATCGTTTGGAATGCGGTCACACGCCAAAGGGCGATCGAGATTTTGGATCATTCAGGTGACGTTTTCGCAGTCGACGTGTCAGCCGACTCTATGAGGGTTGCCTCCGGATCAGATGATCACACGGCCCGGATTTTTGACATTGTGTCTGGTGCTCAAGTCGGTACGCTTCTGCGCCACGACAGCCACGTTGTCGGCGTCAAGTTTTCACCAGATGGCAGTCAGATTGCTACAGCCCCATCCCAATACCCCGTCAATATCTACGACGTCCTCTCTGGGCAAAGTTTATTCAAAATCTCAGTCCAAGTCAATTTAGCGCTGCTCACACCGCTTGCTTGGTCTTCCGATGGTCAACAGCTTTTTGTTGTCGCTTCAGGAAAGATCACCTGTTTTGACACATCTACCTCACGTCGCTCGGAGTGGCGCATCCACGAGAATCATGAAAACTCCTCTCTCGTAACGCACGGTCAATTTATTGCATGTTCTGCAGGATCATCGGTCTCGTTTTGGGACTACACGACGCGCAAGAAAATTGGAAACACCATCAACCATACTGCAGTAGTCACCTGCATTTCCATATCCCACAACGGGAAGTATCTTGCATGTGGTCGGGAAAACGGAATTACAATCCATGATCTCGCTGGTCTTCTCCCTGACACCTATCAACGTCTATCCCGAATTCCGCTCATGGAAGTGGACGATGCGGTGCTTAAACTATGGATAGGCAACAACTTAACGGATGCAGTGTCAATACTGTCGGCAGAGATCGCGCACCATTCTAGCCCCAGCTACCACACGTTTGCAACGAGGTCTCTCCTCCGTTCACGTCTGGGAAGTTGGAAAGGAGCAATCAAGGATGCTGAATCGGTACTCTTCTCCCTTCCTCAATATTTGTGTGCTTACCTACGTCTGTGCAAAGTCCCTCGGAATTAAACAGTCACCAATAGGCCAGATCGCCAGATCCCTTGCCCTTGTCGGCGCAGGCAAACAGGAAGTTGCGCTTGATGACTTTGACTTCGCGTTTCGTGATAGCGACAAGGATGATATCACGCTTCTCTTGGTGATCAAGGTGTGTGTTAATATATGTGAAGGTGCCTCGACCAAAGTTTTGTCTATCCAGTCCATCCTGGCGTTCGTGTGCGGCAACCATAGACAAGCCGTATCCCGTCTCCGTCGCTTAGTTATTGCCTCGAGTGAATGCGACTACAGTCAAGTAACCCCGCAACAATAAATCATGGATATCGCTATTGATGTTAATCCCAGGTGCTTACAAATATGTACTTGAAACAAGGTGACTACGAAAACGCAGCACAAACGCTCGATTTCGCAAAGAAACCTTCTTCCTCGCAGGGTTCTAAGTTCTTGACGACGATTTATCTTGTGAGCCGATCTGTCATGTGCCATGGTATATATTCACACCTGCCTGGAAGATATTCAACTGGAGCTTTGATAAACTCGAGTCTACCGTGTGGTGGCACTGGTGTGAAAAGCTGTATACCTCTGGATGTATAAAAGAACTTGGGAAGGCGCTGGAAAGGATGGTGAGTCGATTTCCAGACAATGAAAAGGAGGCCGCGCATGGTCGCATTCTGCAAGAGATCGTCACACGAACGGGTCAAGTGACGTTGCTGGGATGGACGGGCAAGTCGTCTGTATGCCAGAGTTGCCTTCCTAGTTCTCCCTCTGTCTATAACCGACAATCGTTCGTTTCTCCAGTGGTCGAACAGGACGAGTTGAGGAGGCGCGCGGATGAGATACGGGCTGTCATCCCGCTTGGAGGTGCAATGATGCTCTATGGCCGACTAACTCGCCTACAACCAGTGCGATTTGTGCACTTCCACCTCCATCTCCCCTGTATTGTTTTCCGCGTGACAAGGCTCGAAAGGATAGAAGGGGAGGTGTATCGTGCTCGGACAATTGGACTTGGGGACGTTGAATTTACAACGGCAGACACTCTTCCGCTGAACGAACCGCGGAGACTGGTGTTTGCGGATGTGAGGCTCCAGGGCCTTCAACAACCCCTGGGTGAGGCGATATCTTGGGAGGATTCGACGTCGTCGGATGTGGATCTCGAAATGGTCCATACCCCGCTCATAGAGGAGGTCCTACCCACCCCATCAAACGCGTACACACAAGCACTGGAGTTGTTTGTCCAGTTAGGCCAGCCGTTCAGCGCACTGCTGCTTTTGCAACAGCCAGACGGTGCATACAAGCGAGTCGCTGCGGATCACGAAATCATCGTTCAAGGGATAGGGAACAATGTTCCAAGGGATATCCGTGTGGAGGTACTGGAGATACTCTGATGTCCTTGAAGGACGTCTGCTGCTCACA